>ML797637.1:47917-66177 GCA_009831015.1 Picea engelmannii
AGGGAGGTCCGGAATTCACCTGAACAGCGTTGATCAAGGTGAATTAATCTCAACCGTTCAAGAGTTGCACATCTGATTCCGGACCCCCCCCACTGCTAAAGGCAGAACGACAAGGGGGATCTAGAATGAAGCCTCAGCCGTAGATCTGAACGGGTGGACTTTGGCCATTCATATCTGCTCGCCACTTACCCTAAGGCGTCTTCGCGCCCCGACTTAAAGTTGGTGTCTCTTCCTCTCATCCGACGATCGTTAGAGACCCTGAGATCCTCCGAAAGAATCTTGTCTGTCCATCGGTATTTATCATCACGAGAGTCTGAACTCTCGATCACGGGACTCCCAAATTTTCGATCCCCGATTTCCCGATGTAGTTAATCTCTCGACACGTAGCCTCCGTAAATCAGACGGTCCAGATCTGTCCCAGGGTTTCCACCATGGAAAGTCCCGATCTCTTGTCACCAGGACTCCCTATTCCGCGATTCCCGATTTCCCGATATGGGAGATCTCACGACACGTGGCCCCCTTAAATCGGACGACCCAAATCTATTTCGGGGTTTCTACCAGGGAAGGCCCTGAACCTTCGTCATCAGAACTCCCGAGTTCGCGATTCCCAATTTCCCGAAATGGGAGATCTCACGACACGTAGCCTCCCGAGATCGGACGGTCCAAAACCGCTTCGGGGTTTCCACCATGGAACATCCCGATCCCTCATCACCAGAACTCCCGAGTTCTCGATTCTAGATTTCCCGAAATGGGAAATCTTACGACACGTGGCCTCCGTCATTCGGACGGTCTAGATATATTTCGGGGCTTTCGCCCCTATTCACTTGGGGTTTAACCCACGGGTAACTCCTGACAGATCCAACGTCTTTCAGGTTTTCCAGCCGAGATCTGACGGCTCAGATGGGTTCCTACTTGCGCATTCTTCCACGACTCCCTGGACGTGGAAAAATCGACGGTCCAGATACCCCCATGGACCTTAGGGATCTACGGTCCCAATTTCTTCGCTACCCACGAAGACACAGAAAAACAAAGGGGTAAGGCATTTAACACCCTTCTTACTCCTACCAATATAACAGTCATGTGTGACCACAAGTTTCCCGATGGAATCTCGTCCGTCGATCAATACCTATCAGGGTTAAGGCACTTAACACTCCATCTTCTCCTTCCGATATGACGGTCATGAGTGACCACGGATCTCCCGACGGGATCTCATCCATCGATTTGATACTTCATCCTTATGCTGCCATCTCAGGTTTTCAAGAGGATCGTTCCTCCTCGTGTAGGGTTACTAAGGCCTTGCACCTTCACATTCTGTTTCCCGGTTCTTGATGGGATTTTCAAGGAGGGTATCTCTATGGGGAGGTTTACCCAGGGTACTATCTAAGGCAGATAAGGGTATCGCTCTCCTGAGAACCAGACGTGAAGTATGAATTAGATCAGTACACATATAAATAACGATTCATGAGGACATAAGCCATACGTAGTCTTTCCATACAAATATACAACTACTAGTACTGATCAAAACACCATACAGACATTCTTATAATGAAATCATTCACAGTTTCACAGCTTATGAGCATAATTATCAGAATACATATATTTCAAGATGCCAAAAGAAAAACACTTATCATAAAGTAACACCAGAGGTTATGCAACTGCTGAGAGGGGTGCTTGTTTCCACCCAACCGTAGGCTCAGTGACTCCCAGCGGATTTACCACTGGCCACCCCCGAGCTGAGACCAGGATGTTGTGAGACTGCGTCTCTGTCTGCCAGTGACCAGGAGTGAAGGTTACTATCCTTCCTCTCTGCTATCACTCACTCTACATATTTCCAGAGTTCTCTTCCTCCCCTCGCATCTGCCCCCCCAATCGCTTCTACCCCACGCCTTATCCTCTTGCGAGGTTGCGTGTGGCGCGATTTCCCTCGCACTGGTCAGTCATGATGGCTCTACAGATGGGCGGTTCACCTCCCCATCCCTCATTAATTCATGAGGAGCCATCTACCTGCCAGCCCGTGAGACATTTAATTCGGGGCCAGCGAGCCGCTTTTGGTTCTCCGGGTCAGTGAAGTCCAAATACGGTATTAATTCTCGGTGGAAGTTAACGCCACCTTTCCAGGTGCCTTCCACTGTCATCGTGGTCTCTTTTTCAACACATCCCCTCTCAACAGTCCTGCAATAAAAATTCATAATGTTATTCACATTCATTGACCTTTTCTATAAGGTCCATTCACATCACATATTCACATTCATGAGTTTGCCACAGTTCTGGTCAGTCTAGTTATTTTTACAAACTGGGGGAAACAGGGTGTTAGAAGAACACACTATCTTATATTGGTATGGTATGAAGGAGACTTTCCTCCAGAAATATCAAGATTACTGCAGACCTAGGGATGCTAGAAATGACATATTTAAAATGCAGCAGTCTGAAGAGGAAAGCTTGGAAGATTACCTAGAAATGTTCCTATACAACTATCAAAATACAAAACAATTCGACTTAGACACAACCACAATTAGGACCATATTCCTAAAAGGTGTGAGGGATGACTGCATTGAGGTACTAAACCTCATGAGTTCTGGAGATGTGTACCAAAATCCATTTGTAGACATTGTAGAGTTATATTGTAAAAGATGCTCCCGCAGTCAAGCCAAAACAGGAAAAAGTGTAAGGGATCCTATAAACAGAATTACTAAACCCACACCAGGAGGTGTTACTAGGATAGAATTGGGGAATCTACTAGAAAAATTCAAAACATATATCCTAAACACCATCATCTCCCAACTTGATACCATTAAAATTAAAAGAAAACAAGAAGAAGAAAATGATACTTTGGTAATTTTTTGTCCTCAGTGTAGGAAAAGGCATCCTGAAAAGGAATGTCCCATTAATGTTATCGAAATATGTGGCCTCTGTACAGAATATCGCCCTAAAAATGAGTGTCCTTCTTTACCTAGACTAAAATCCATTTTCAAGGGAGGGGAGAACCTCGGGAAACATCATATCCCCCCAAGAGGGCATGGAGACAACAAAATCCTAATATGTTTGTAGATCCTACCACACAATATTCACAACAACAATGGGTAACTCCAATGTTTTATCCTCAATGGTCACCTAAGAAACCATAGATACCGCCTTGGCAACAAGGATGGAGGGGGCCTGCATACGGGAATGTTACCTTTCATCCAACAACCTTTCCCAACTACCCACAATACCCTTCCAATATTTCTCAGTTGCTACCAGGATTTAATCCCCTGCTCTTCCTCCACCTCCACAGCTGCAAAAACAACTTGCACTGCCTATGAACCCAAATTTGTAGCAAAAAATGCAAGTTGCACCTATCCCAAACCCTCCTTGGCCTACCCCTATTCTTGCACAACCCATTCCTAATCCAAATAATAGACCTACACAGCCTGTACAAAATCTTGAAGTACAAACCTTCCCCACTTATGTGATAACTTATGCTTCATTTAATGGAATTGAATTAAGATCAGGGAGGGTTTTGAATAAACCAAATCCTACTGTGGTTATTCAAGAAGAAGAAAAAATAGATAATCAAGCAGTTTGAGAAGAAGAACAAATGGATAACCAATTAGATGAAGAAAGAAACACCTATGTACAACAGGAAATTCCTCCTCACACTTCTCACCCAACAGAAATACCTTAGAAAACTAATCATCCTCCTTATCGAGAAAGGTTACTTGTGAAGAAATATGAGGTACCTCTAGTACATAATCTAGAGACTGAACTTAGAAACATATGTGTAAAGATTCCCCTACTTCAGGCCATCAATGACATACCCATTTATGCTAATATTGTAAGGGATCTTTGCATTAAAAATCCAGGGAGGAAGAGGGAGGAGCCTTCTGTTATACAGGTGGTTGGAAATTTATTAGAATTTATATCCGAAATGCCATCCAAATATAATGATCCAGGGAATCCAGTGGTGACCATAGAAATTAATGGTGTTTCTTTTCCAAACAGACTTGTTGATATAGGAGCAACAATAAACATTATGTCAGTTGACACCATGAAAATCCTGCAACTAAATCACCTAAGACCAACACAGACTTTGCTGGAATTAGCAGACAAATTAGTCATCAGCCCAACAAGAAGTCTAGATGACATAACCATCACTTTGAACTCTTGGGAATACCCTATGGATTTCTTAGTTATTCATCCCAAATCCTCCAAACCAGGACATCTAACAGTGCTTGGCCGACCTTGGTTGGCCACTACTAATGCATTTATTAGTTGTCGGTTTGGAGAGATGACAATTTCCAATGGCACCCAAAGTAAAAAAACTCATTCTCTTTCCCCATGCCCAACCAGCCACTGAAGTTCCTCTTTGGTTGGAGAATCCCTATGGGGAGGAGGACTGTACTCAACCCTTTTTAACACTCTAACAAATAAAAGGAGTTCAAGAGAAAACCGAAGAACAAATATTAATCTTATTTTTGGCTCATACAGAATGCATTGAATACCCTCAATATTTTCCTGAATACACACATATCTTTAGCTCTGAATTCCAGGAAATATGGCACCCCTCCACCTCTATAGTAGCCACCATTTCACAATTAGATGACGGGAAATAATCAGCTTTCCAAGCTATTGAAATCAGCCTTGGGAAATCCTTGTACATCAATTCTAGTTTAGAAACAGATCAACAACAAAAATTGATTCAAATGATTCAAGGAAAATCTGGTGCTTTTGCATGGGATTACTCTGACATGAAAGGCATCACCCAGACACTTGTATGCATCATATTTATACTAATGATCAAATCATACATGTTAGGCAACCCCAAAGAAGAATGAATCTGTCCTTAAAAGACATAGTGAAAGAAGAACTCCAGAAACTCCTACATGCCAATTTTATTTACCCTATATCGGATAGCAAGTGGGTATCCCCATTATTTATTGTCCCTAAGAAAAATGGTAAATGGAGGATTTGTGTGGACTTTCGAGAGTTGAACAAGGCTAGCTACAGGGATTACTTTCCTTTTCCTTTCATAGACTAGGTCTTGGACACTTTGTCTAGGAAGATGTATTTTTCTTTCTTGGATGGGTTTAGTCATTACAATCATATCCAAATTTCGCCAGAAGATCGGGACAAAACCAAATTTACTTGCCCATGGGGTACCTATTTCTATAGGGTTCTTGCTTTTGGTTTGTGTAATTCCCCTGCTACCTTTCAAAGGGCTATCTTGGCCATTTTTTCTGATTTGACCCATGACTGTGTAGAAGTCTACATGGATGAATTCACACTATATGGGGATGATTTCCAACAGGCATTGGATAATTTGGAGAAAGTATTGATTAGGTGTAAATAAACCAACCTTTCCCTCAATCATGAAAAATCTAGAATGATGCTCAGTGAAGGAATTGTTTTAGGTCATCACATTTCTGGTACTGGAATAAGGGTAGACCCTGCCAAGATTGACATCATTACTCAAATCAATATTCCTAGCTCACAGAAAGAAGCCAGAAGATTTTTAGGGCATGTTGGTTACTATAGGAGGTTCATTCAGAATTTTACAAAAATAGTGTCCCCACTATTCAAATTATTAGCAAAAGAGGCTGAATTTTGTTGGAATGAACAATGTCAAATTTCTTTTGAAATTTTAAAAACAAAGCTTTCAAGTGCCCTTGTTTTGAGAGGACCAAACTAGTCTCTTCCTTTTCACATCTGCATGGATGCCTCAGATAAGGCTTTGGGGGATGTTTTAGGACAAAGGGAAGGCCAGATTCCATATGCTATATACTTTGTCAAAAAGAATCTTTCACCTACTAAAGTAAATTACACTGTCACTGAAAAAGAATTATTGTCAGTAGTACATGCCATTAACAAGTTCAGACACTACATAACAGGGTATGAATTTTTTGTACATACCGACCATTCAACCATCATATTTTTGATGAACAAACCTTTTACAAATGCTAGAGTGACTAGATGGTTGTTATTACTACAAGAATTCAATATCACCATTATTGATAGCCCTAGAAAAGATAATTTAGTTGTTGGTTTCTTGTCTAGACTCATTCATACAGGTGATAATACTCCAGTAGATGACAATTTTCCAGATGAGAATCTATTTTCTATTTCTACTTACATTGATTGGTATGCAGATGTATCCAACTATCTTGTAACAGGAAAGCTACCTCGAAATATTTCCTCCCGAGAAAAACAAAGAATCATCCAACTAAGTGCCAATTATATGTGGCATGATGATTGTTTATATCGAGCTGGGCCTAATTTGGTGATCAGAAGGTGTGTCCGGAAGGATGAAATGCATGACATCTTCAAATCCTGTCATGATGGTCCATGTGGAGGCCATTTTGCTGATAAAAGAACAACATACAAGATCTTACAGTCCGACTAATATTGGCCAACTATTTTCAAGGATGCAAAGAAGTATGTGGCCAGTTGTGATGATTGTTAAAGGATGGGAAAACTACGACAGTTGATGAGATGCCCCTCCAGGCTCAGGTAGTAATTGAACCTTTTGAGAAATGGGCTTTTTATTTTGTAGGACCTATTAACCCTATGTCTCGAAGAAATAAGTACATCTTGGTCTGCACGGATTATGTGACCAAATGGGTGGAAGCTAAAGCTTTGTATTATGCTAATGAACAATTTGTTGTAGATTTTCTCTTTGAAGAAATCTTTACTCGCTTTGGTGTGCCTCGAGAAATAGTAACTGACCAAGGAACCCAATTCACCTCCAATTTGGTCAAAGCTCTTACTGAACAGTATAAAATCAAACATATAAAATCTTCGCCTTATCACCCTCAAGCAAATGGGTAGGTGGAATCGACTAACAAGGTGATAGAAGTTATTCTTACCAAGACTATTCATCTGCATCACAAAGGATGGGTTGACAGGTTACCTGAGGCCTTATGGGCCTATAGAACAGCTTGGAGAAACAGAATAGGCCATACACCTTATGAGTTGGTATATGGGAAGCAGGAGCTGCTTCCCATGGAATTTCAAGTAAAATCCTTCAGGATTGCCATGCAACTAGGGATGGATCTAGATGAGACTAAAAAACAGAGGCTATTATAGTTGAATGAGCTTAATGAGATCAGACAAGATTCTCTTCAAAGGACCACCCTTATACAAGAACAAAGGACTAAATGACATGACAAGTACATCAAGAAGAAGTATTTTCAGTCAGGTGATTGGGCCCTATTGTATGATAGTAGGTTCAAGAATTTTAAAGGTAAATTGTCTACTAGATGATTGGGACCCTATGAAGTTGATACAATTTATGAAAATGGTTCAGTTAAGATAAAGACTATCGATGAGAATTAGACCTCCTTTGTCGTGAATGGACATCGATTGAAGGTTTATCATAAGCCTCTATCCAAAGAGGATGTTGTCAGACATGGTCTTCATAATTCTGAAATGCAATTGGTAAGCAAGGGGGTTTCTCCTCATGTTGATCCACCACAGTAGGTTTGATTGTGTGAATTAATTTGGCTTTGTACATATCTGTAAATAGGTGTGTCATTAGATAGAAATTTTGATGTTACTAACAAAAATAAAAAGTTTATTGTGTTCTCATGTAGATAAATGAATAAGGAGGACATCTTCCAGGTGCAGGTCTACCCATTATCGATCCCTAGTAGATCATTTGGAGTTTTCCTTAAGTTTTTCAGACTCCTAAAAATTGAAAATACTGCCGAGAAGGAATTGGCCCGGGCTCGAGAAAAATCCACGGGATGGTAGATGGAGTTTTCTTTAAGTTTTTAAGACTCCTTAAAACTGAAAACACCGACGAGCATTAAATAATCTGGGTTCAAGAAAAATCCACAGAAAAGTAGTAGTTAGGATTATTATTTTTATAATAAAAAGGGAGTGGCAATAGGAGTAGTGATCATCTTGGTTCCAAAAAGAGGAGGATTCTGAATCTCAACATGAGGTTGTCCAAGCTACATAGTACCTTCTTGTTACAGAGCTTGGGGCCTAGTCATTGAAGTCTTTTGCCTTATTTTTTTACACTTCCGCTGCAAATTCAGAGTTCATGTATCAATTGTTGATATTTGTTTCACCTACATGGTCTTTCAGTAGAATCGAATCACAGGTTCTCTTCCATAGCATCATAAAACACCAACAATTTTTACAAAGTGCAGCCTACAAAGTTCCAGTCTACAGAGCACCACCACCAGGTATCTTATCCAATTCTCCTTGAGTATCAGAATACAATCTTGTGATGATCAAGTATTGCATAACATCTATGTGCTATTCCGGTCTGGGAAAAACTATGTGCTCATCTGTTACTGTGGGAGAAGGACTTTTCTCATCCGGTACTGAAGGAGAAGGCATGTGCTATTCTGGTACTGGGTAAAACTCAGCGTTGATCTGGTACTGCAACAAATTCACCCATGTGTTCATCCGGTACTGGGCATAACTCGGCTATGATCTGGTACTGCAACAAATTCACCACTGTGTTCATCCAGTACTAGGCATAACTTTACGTTGATTCGGTACTGCAACAAATTCACCCCTGTGTTCATCTGGTACTGAGGGAGAAGGTCTGTGTTGATCCGGTATTGCAACAAATTCACCCATGTGTTCATCCGGTACTGGGCATAACTTTGTTTTGATCCGTTACTGCAACAAATTCACCCATGTGTTCATTCGGTACTAAGGTGTGATCTGGTACTTGTAATGAGGTGTTGGTAGTCCTTATCCTATACTCAAAGTTTTTGCTGCTCGATATAAATGATTCAAGTAATAGGAGGTATAAACTCAACATTTTTTCATTTTGTTAATGAATTAGACTAATTATGTATTAAACATGTGGTTACTCTCAATTATTGCACACTCCCTACCATGAACTTCTGCAAGCCCTCGTATACATCTCCTCGTGAAGAAATCATTCCTATACACTCGAAATGTTGAGAGTACAAGGTAAGTGTATCTCTAATAGGGTCAATTTCATTCTTTATATTTATATGGTGGAGAAACATCATAATCCTATGATCCAACATTGTTCCATACAAATGACTTAAGCCACATCTTTATGCATGTCAAACCATGATTTTGTTCCGATCGCGATGACGTCAAATGATTTCATACTTGTGAATTCCAGTCATAACAACCACATCTCTTGTCATCATTTCCCAACACTCCAGTGAACATGATATGACGCCAACCTTCATACAAGTCTATAAGTTATTCATGAATTCAACTTATCTTACCTTGCCATGATTACCATGGATGTGACCGCTGTAATCAAAATCTTAACTCATAAATGGTCCTTTGGATGGCTTCGCCATCCAGATGAGCATTATTTACCATTTTTACTGTCACGCCACCTACATTTACACTATGATCACGTTCCTTCATATCGTTTGCATACTCATCCTCTTCCAGTACTCCATCGTGGACTGCGTTGATCCGGTACTCAACCCTCTATCCTCTGTTACGTTGCCTCATACACTTTGAGAATTGTTTTAAGCCAACATGGGGGTTGATAGACACGAACCTGTGTTCCAGCTATACAGGGAGACACATGAGTATCAAACTTGCAGGGAGAGATTTGAACAGGCCAACTGGGTTCCATTTCTGGAAAAATTCGAGGGCTATCACAAGGGAGTCTCTCTTGATTTTGCGCAGACCTATGATGGAAAAGTGTGCAGTTTGGAGATATGAAATTAAGGATTTCAGAGGCCACCATAACAGAAGCTACATGCTTACCTTCCTCTGGAGAAAAATACTTTAAGGGAGTGATCGTTGACAGGAAGCTTTGTCAAAAATTTCTAAGGCCGGATCATCAGGACCCCGATTGGACTAAGGGAATTCCTTGAAGCTGCATCAAGGAGGAATACTGGATGATACTCATTAGTTTGTAGATATTTCTCACTTGCGAAGCGAGGTGTGTCGTGATTTTCCTATACCATTTGAAACTTTTGCCACATTTTGATGGAGGGCCACAAATCGATTTTCCCCACTTCCTCTGGATGAGTTTAAATAAAATGGTGAGAGGAGTTAAATCAGCTTCCAAGAAACCTGAAACCAACCTCCATTACCATGGCCTAATGAAGCTATCGATTGTCCATGCCTTGAGAAAACAAGGCAGTAGTTGGAAACAACTACTTCAACAAAATTTTGCTCAGGAAGGAGTGTCTAAATCTGTAGAAGAACAAGAAACAGAGGTATACAGTGAGGGGTCTAGTAGAAAGACAAAGAAAAAAAAAGGGAAGAAGTTAGGGAGTGAAGAATCCACTATTACACCTAGCTCATTCCAGCCTATTGATGAAATGGATAAGGATAAGTCTGTTGCGGAGGATCCCACTGCATCCAAAAAGAAGAAAACCTCTCAATCTCAGAAAATAAGTCCAACACTGATTCCAAAAACTAAAAGACAGAAAAGGAAGGACTTTGGGCAAGGTGAACGATCAGATAGTGCTCTTGAAGAAACCATTGAGTTATCACCAGAGCCAGTTAGCAAGTTGGAAAAGGCCCATGAAGTAAACATACAGAGCAGGAAAAAGTGTCAAAAGAAGGGTGTGTTAGCAGAACAAATCCTAGAGGATCCCACTACAGCTAATAAGGAGAGGCCTGCCCAATCTAAAGGACCAAGTCCAACCTCGATCCCTACCAATCAATTGCCACGAAGTGAGAAGAGAAAAAGGAAGGAAACATGTCAAAAGGAAATTTCACATGATGCCCCCGAGGCAACTATTGTGTTTCCTAAAGAGCATATTAGTGAGTTGGAGAAGACTCCTAAGATGACAAGTGGAATTAAGGGGAAGCTTAAAATGAGGAAGGTTCAAAAGAAACAAATCTCAGAGCCTACACCTCAGTCCTCCACAGTGGAAACAAGGAATGTTCAGCAAGGACACTCCAGGATCCACACTTCAGTCCTCCAAGGTGAAAATAAAATCTATACAAGAGAAATGAGTCCCTAGGCCTATAACTTTTATTAAAATAAAGAAGAGGAAGTTGTTGGAAGAGACTTCCACCCCTATCAACAAATTTGAGGAAGCCTCACTTCCTGTACGAAGAACCACCAAGAGCATGGCCAAACAGATAATATTTCCACATGTGCCTTCTCTTCCATAAGAGTCTATTGATATTTCGACTTCTCCAGATAAAGAAAGTGGCTATGGAGCTACGATTAGTGAGATCGAAGGGTTAGTGACAGAAACCTTGAGAGGTATAAGAAAGGAGAAGGAAGCCCGAGAGGAGGTTACTGAACAAACAACAACATCTAATCCTGAAAATTATCTGAGAAAACAACAATTGATAGTGAAGATTAGGAAACTGACAAAATAGAATGAGAAGTCGAAACAAGAGGTTACAGAGTACCAAGTGTTGGATAGGCATATTAAGGTAGAGAATGCACAATTGAAAGAATATAACCTCAGGTTACATGATGCACAAGAAGAGGTCTCTGCTAAACTCAACAAAGTTTTACGTTTGATCAATACACCAGGTGATTAAGAAGGAACTTAGGAGAGAAGCTTCTGGTCTCAACATTCTACAGCCAGATAAATGATGTTCAGACACGAAGGGAGATGGTTCAGTTTTGCAAAGTTTTGAGTATCAATTTTGACATTGTTGCATGAGGACATGCTATGACTTTAGCATGGGGGAAATGTTGAGTCTCCATTTTAACACTTCTATTATCCTATATTATCTTCTATCTGAGTCTATTTTACCTATGATATGTGTATATGATTGACCATTTCCTCCACAAACCTACTTTGTGACCTTGTCCATGTGCATAGAGAGGTAACCTATGTTAAAACATGATTTGTTTGATTTTCTTGATTAAATTGGATTAAATGGTTGATTATTTATGCTCCTAATTACTTTGACTATTAATTAAGTAGCTACATTAGGTACTACCACTGGTCCGGTGCTCCAACAACCGCTTGATCCAGTACTTCGCCTGATCCTGTACTCTGCCCAATCCGGTACTAATACTCCTCCTGATTTGGTACTCTGCAGTGATCTAATACTACTACTGTGTGCCTCTTCTGGTACCATCTCAACGCCTCTTCTAGTACCAGCTCAGTGCCTCTTCTGGTACCATCTCAATGGCTCTTCCGATACCAATACTCTATGCCTCTTCTGGTACCAGTGTCGCGCCTATTCCGGTACCACCATTGCGCTGGTCTGGTACCCAAATTTATGATTGTGATAGTTTGGTACTAAACCCCTGTCTACATGATTCACGTGTTGAATGAGTATGATGGTGGTGATTCCAAGAAGTTAGTTGGATGGAAGTATCCTGAGGTAGTTTTTGGAGATCACGATAGACTTCATCACTCATGCACTTCGTGTCATGAGGACGAAGTCCATCCCTTGAGATACGATATGAATTACCAATTGTAACATTTTGAAAACATTTGATGATTATATTCAAACTTTGGTTATAATGACTCACCTTATTTAAAAGAGATGTTTTGTAGATGATAGCAGAAAGTAGTAAGTAGAGGATGATACACATTGTTATGATGAATGAAATGTTGAACTGTTGATTCATTCGATCAATTGAAGGAATACAAATGATATTTTGTGAAATTCATGGGAATGAGTAAAGTGCTTTAGTCTGTGATTTATTTAGAGGTACCTTGTTGGTTTGGCAAGGGCCCACCACCCCAACCAAAGTAGACCTCCATGTACATTTGTTTGTGTGTTGTAAGTCAATTGTGTGAGTGTGAACACTTAATAGTTGTGTGTGTTGTAAATGATTTTAAATGCATAAAAACTTTTAAGTACGGTACAGATTTATTTGATTTTGAATCAGTGTGAGTAAATGGTTACACACTGAGCAGAGTAGATAATTCCATTTCCATTTCTGCAGATGGATATTTAATTGATAATAGTTTGATAGATGTTTGGGATTGTTAAGTAAGCAATTGTTATTATTTTGAATCTATGATTGTGTTGTTCTTAGTAGGTACTGTCAGACAGTTTGCTTAGGTTGATGGATAGTTGGTATGGATTGTTAGTTGTCATTGATGTCAACCATTGGAGAGTGATATTGTATATTGATGTCAACCCTTACTGATTGATGTCAACCCTTGGAGAAAATCCGGTAGCACACAGATTTGGGTAATGGACCCAAGGTTGTTTCATGTATAATGGTATGAGTTTTTATATATTTGAAGGTAAGACTATTCTATATGAATAGTGTTATCACACTAAATTGCCTTGGGTCTTTTAGTTTGTTTTTATCCTTTTTTAAGCCTTAGATTTTAAATTTTTTAAAGTTTCATCTCTTTAAAGTTTATGTTTGGTAAGACCCCTTAGATGATTAAAGTTTTGAGTCTTAGATTTAGTTTGATCCTCAAATGGATTCTTGGTCCTAGAACCATTTTAGCTCATGACTTACTTTGGTCCCCTTCATGACTTGTCCCTAGGTCAATCCCTCCCATGATTAGACTGATGTGACACACCTTTCTCCTCACTCATGACCTCATAGGCATGCCTCATCGTCCTTTCTTACCTGTCCAATCATTTTTTGAGTTGGAGCACTGCCCACTCATCAAGAAGTTCCATAGCGCCTTTCTCGTTCTTCATACTCCCACCTCGAGTCATGATTGCCACGACTGATGTAATGTCCCTTGTTTTCAGTGCCAGAAGTTGGTTAAAGATTCCTTCAATATCTTGCACTTACGAGCCGTAGTAATGGTTTCTAGGTTTGAAAAACTCAACAGTGTTGCGCTGCTCAAATTCACAAGTTCTGGTCAGGTGACAGCTAGGCAAGAAAATCTGATGCTTAGAAAGATTCGAGGGCCGAAGTTTTCACAATTTCATCCTGAGATTGCGTTGAAGATCTCAACAGGTGTCTACTCCACGGGTATCTCGTGTTGCCTCCTCTGCATATTAATTTTTACAGGAAATTTGTGCTCGGGTTTTTGGTTTGCCGAGACTGCATAGTTGTAAGGGACCCGTCTTTGCATGGTAGCCTTGTCTTTTCTCTTTTTCAGACCTGTAAACTTCATTTCCTGTATCTAAGTCTGATTACTGGTACTTGCCTTAGCCATTGAAATTGCAAGCTCTCAAATATTCTATCCTCTGCGTATGCGTTGCGCTACCCAGAGTCATTGCTTAAACCCTTTCCTCCTCCCTTGCTTCCTTTCATCATTGGAGTTTAGCGTTTTTACTCAATTGCAAAGAGCCAATTTCAGATTACCCCCTCACTGTCTACGCTCTCGAATACCTGTACAAGCCTAAGGTGTAATTCCCAAAGTCAGGTTTGGCTTACTAACACCAGTTTGTTTAAAAAAAGGTCAGCCTTGTACATTTGAAGCCCGATTCAAAGCCTTCTTGGTCATTACTATCCCATAAGCCTTTTAAAACCCCTCATTCTAAGCCATGGAGACTCCTCAATCGAGGAAGACACACAAAGGTGGTGTAACACCCTGTTTCCCCCAATTTGTAAATATAACTGGACTGGCCAAGAACTATGGCAAACTCATAAATATGAGGGATGGGATGGTGAAACGCCCATCCGTAGAGCCGTCAGGCCTAATCAGTGCGAGGGAAATTGCACCACACGCAACCTCGCGAGAGGATAAGGCGTATGGCGGAGGCGATTGAGAGGGGAGACGCGAGGGGAACTCTGGCACCACGCAGAGTGAGTGATAGCAGAGAGGAAGGATTGCAACCTTCGCTCCTGGTCACTGGCAGACATAAAGACGCAGTCTCAGAGCATCGTGGTCTCAGCTCGGGGGTGGCTAGTGGTAAATCCGCTGGGAGTCGCTACGCCTACGGTTGGGTGGAAACGAGCACCCCTCTCAGCAGTTGCACCCATTTCTGAAGTTATTTCTGATAAGTGTTTTGTTCATATTGCATATTGAAATTTATATGTTGATATATATGCTCATAAACTGCGAATGATCTCATTATAAGAATGTTTGTATGGTGCTATGATCAGTAATAGTAGTTGTATATTTGTATGAGAAGACTATGTATGGCTTATGTCCTCATGAATCTTTATTTATATGCGTACTGATCTAGTTTAGAATTCACGTCTAGTTCTAGGGAGAACGATACCCTTACCTGCCTTAGACAATGCCCTGGGTAAACCTCCCCATAGAGAGACCCTCCTTGAAAGTCCATGAAGGATTGTGGAGGAGAAGATGAAGGCGTAAGACCTTAGTAAACCTGCACGAGGAGGAACGATCCTCTTGAAAACCTGGGATGACAGCATAAGGACGAAGTATCGAATCGATGGACGAGATCCCGTCGGGAGATCTGTGGTCACTCACCACCGTCAAATCGGAGGAAAAAGCTGGGAGGTTAAGTAGCCTATCCTTGATAGGTGTTGATCGATGGACGAGATTCCGTCGGGAAATCTACGGTCACACCCGACCATTAGATCAGTAGGAAAAGGTAGGGATGTTAATGGCCTTACCCTTTTGTCTTCTGTGTCTTCGCGGGCAACGAAGAATTTCGGATCGTAGACCTCCAAGGTCCAGGAGAATATCTGGACCGTTGATTTTTCCACATCCAGGGAGTCATGGAAGAATGCCTGGGTAGGAGCTGATCTGAGCCATTAGATCTCGACTGGAAAACCCGACAGTCGTTGGATCTGTTCAGAGTTACCTGAGGGTTAAGACCCCAGTGTATAGGGGAGAAAAGCCCCAGGATAGATCTGAGTCGTCCGAGCGACGGAGGCCACGTTTCGCGAGATCTCCCATTTTGGGAAATCGGGAATCGCGAGATAGGGAGTCCTGGTAACAAGAGATCGGGGAAGTCCCAGGTGAAAACCCCAACATAATCTGTGTCGTTTGTCCAGAGGGACAGGTGTCAAAAATCTGACGAGAGTCGGAGAATCGGGAAATCGGCATATCGGGATTCTGTGGACGCGAAAACTTTGCATATCGAAACCGCAAACCCTGAAACCCTGATAGGGAGGAAAGAGCCATAGTGGAATCCAGCTGTCGCTGCAGAGGAGAGTCGGGATTCGGGGAATCGCGAGTTCCGTGGGAGAATGTATTTTGACATCGCAAACCCCGAAACCCCGATGAAAGGGTATGACTGCGGTCATATAGAGGGAAGTCGTGTGGACCAAAAGGTCTAGTCCAGGGGACTAGCGAAAGCTGACGTCATATCAGGATATCAGGGATTCCGAGGACAAAATGTTTATGTATTCCAACGTTGTGATATTCGAAACCCCGATGGATGGAGGAGATTCGTTCGGAGGATCTTCGGGTCCGTAAGGACTGTTAGATGTGGGAACAAGACGTTAACTTAAATCAGGACGTGGTTATGATTTAGGATAAGCGGTGAGCAGATCTGGACGGCCTGAATCCACCTGTCCAGATCTACGACTGAGGTTCCATTCCAGAGCCCCCTTGCCATTCTGCCTTTAGCGGTAAGGGGGGGGTCCGGAATTAGACATGCAACTCTCTAACGGTTGATATTAAGTCAACATGATCAACGACGCTCAGGCGGATTCCGGACCCCCCTTGCCATTCTGCCTTTANGGGGGGGGTCCGGAATAGTTTGGCGTATGAAGTGGGGCCCCTCCTGTCATGGCGTCCACCGTGTTGCGTTCTTCTCTCACCACCTGTATTACCCCCAAACGTGCGACGGGGCTTGTTTCCCATGGGCGGATTCTCTACCCCTTTTGAGGTTTGTTCCTATTGGCCATTCGCTGACCCCGTAGGGATTCATCCCTATTGGTCGCTCGCTAGCCCTGTCAGGGTTCGACGGTTGCATAATAGAATGTTTGGGTCCTATTGTAGCGTTGAAGCGCGAAATATAAAGGACGCTACGTTCAAATGGAACAGTGAATATAACCCTCGATTGCGTGGGAACAGAGAAGGAGAGGGAAGGAGCCAGCTTACGCTGGGCCTCCATGGTTATTTAGGGGTTCAAATCCGACAGAGGACCGGAAAAGTTTGATTTAGTTTAGTGGGTGTGTTACAAAGTGGTATCAAAGCATGGTTACAACATTTGACCTAATTGGGCTCATGCACGATTCGTGCATAAACTCCGTTCGAAGCGCTTCTATGAGGAGTAACCCCTGACCTAACTATCTTGTCCAAGATTAAAAACTTGGAATATGAAAACCCAACTGTGTATTCATGTGAAAGAGTTATGGAATTATGCGCAAATTATAACATGAATTTAACTCTTGACTAATAACCAGCGTTTGTCTTTTCACTCAAGCGGACGATCAACCGCGGGAATCTACAAACGCAGAGCATGGTGACTCACCAAGAGGTGGGAGAAGGCTCCCACAACAGAGACGAAGAGTCTGATGAAAGAAGAGCAATAGGAACCCCTCCGGACCTAGCCGAAATTGTGAGGAGTCTCATGGTTGAGTTGCAAAGCTGTAAGGCCGACAATGAAAGGATGATGAAAGAACAAGAAAAGCAAACCGAAATTAATGCAGTTTTACTGCAGAGCTTATCCGACCTACAACGACAAATGCAGCATGAACCGAAGATGCAGAATCGTGGTCGTGTCAGTGGCCACACTGAGAGAAGCACATCCAGAAAGGTCCACCCCAGAGGTAAAGGACCAGTACCAAATGATTCTACTGAGAAGGAAGCTGGTAATTCAGAAGGCTCTTCCAGTAGCAGGACCAGTTCCTATTCTCGCAGAAAACAGAAGAAGCAAAAGACTTCCAATAATCACAAATTTGAGGAATTCAGGAAGGCCAAACCTCCCTCCTTCGATGGCGAGATAAAGAAGGGAGAGGAAGCTAAGGCTTGGCTACTTGGACTGAAGAAATATTTCAGAGTCCATGATTTCTCAGAGAACTTGAAGGCCCGAGTGGCCACTTTCAATCTGAATGGAAAGGCTTCCATCTGGTGGGAAGACCTTAAGAATATGAAAGGGGTCCGCGAGGAGGACTTGTCTTGGAAACGGTTTGAGAAGTACTTCCGGAAGAAGTATTTGTCGGAAAGGTATTTCGACGAGAAGGCAAAAGAGTTTTATGAACTCAAACCGGGACAACTCACTATGGAGGAGTATGTCAACAAATTTCTTGACTTACTGAGATATGTACCCTACATCAAAGCCGAGAAGGATAAAGCACAACGCTTCATCAGTGGGCTACCCAAGGAATACTAGAACTGAATTGAATTTGATGAGCCAAAGACCCTAGAAGACACTATAAGAAAGGAAACATATTGTCACGAACAATATGGACATCGGGCAGAGTCTCATGGAGACTGGAAACAGAAGAATGGTTCAAAATTTCATAAGAAGGGGAGCAAATCCTCAGGATTGAGAAATTACAAGAAGAACCACAGAATGAACTTTCCAACCCGAAGTGTACT
>ML797637.1:78745-93859 GCA_009831015.1 Picea engelmannii
GGTTTTGTGACTTGTTACAGTGACATTGCCAGGTGTCCTGGTTTCCTTTACAGGCAGGACACCTGGCCCCCATCTGGCATGTATCTCCTTTTTACAGTCAAGTTTTAATAGGAAGGGTCCTTTTTTATTTAAAAAAAAAAAAGATGTAAGACAGGATACAAGCCAAATCTAAGGATGTGGATTCTAGCCTTTTTCACTCTGGATTGATCAGAATGCTAGTCTCTGAGGAATTGGGTAAGAAAGAGATTTCATGGGAGCATTTTGTTGTTACTTCTCATTTCAAGTTGGATCTAGTATCAACTCCTCAATCACAGAAGTCAAGTCCTTTGTCTCCTAGCAGTGCTACTAAAACAGGGACCAGTAAGAAGAGAAAGGGCAGAGCCCCTGTCCAAGTTTCAAAGGTCAGCAAGCAGGTCATAGGAGCTGAGGAGGAATTTTTTCCTTCTCCACAAAGAGATTTTTCACCACCTCCTCCGCCAAGGTTAGAAGAGGTTCCTTCTTCTACCAAAGATACATCCAAGAAAGGGAATAAGCTACTCTTTCCCTCTTCTCCTCTAGCAGTCGAAATCAAGGGTAAAAGACCTTTCACAAGGTCATCAATTCCTAAGGGGGTTTTCAAAGAGCAGTCTTTACCAGAAACCCCTATTCAAAATAAGAAGGGAAAAAACATTTAAAATCCTATGGAAGAGAAACAATAAGCCCCTGTACAGAAAGGGAAAGGTAAAGGTACTAAAATACCTTTGGAGAGAAAATATGAAACCTCTGTGAAAGACTTTGAGAAGCCTGTGATAAGAAATGAAGAAACCCTTATGCAGAGGAAGAAAGGTAAAATCAAAGCGACCAAGAAACCTGATGAGGTGGACAAGACACTTCTCATGCAGGTGGAAGAGGAGATTGAGAAAAAACCTATTGAGACTGTGCATAACACTGCTCCTCCTGACATTCAGACCTTCAAGAGACTTATCAGGCAACTTAGAGAGTCAAGAAAAGAGGTGGCTCAATTGAAAAAGGAAGCCATGTTTGACAAAGCCAAGATGACAGAGCTTATGGATGGCTATAGTCACACCCTTGACTTGGAAAGGTTTGCAACAAGAAGGGCCCAGCCCCTTCATAGACAGCTAAAGAATATTTATAGGCAGAACATAGGCTTCCAGTCTCATAATAGGAAGCTAAAGGCAGAGTTGAAGCACTTTCAATATGAGGTAGCCCAAAGAAATTTACAGGTGTTGGTTGAAGCTGCCATTGAGAATGACAAACCAGCAACTAAGGAAAGCACAACTACACTGAAAAATCTTGTCAATTCTAAGAAGAAGAAGTCTATTGTGCCAATTGAAGATCCTCTTTCTACCAGAAAGAGTGTGAGGTTAAGTGTCAAGATGAAAAAATAGTTGGTAAAAGGTAAGCCCCATTTTTTAGGATGGTTCCTTTTGGGGAGGGTTAATTGATATTCAAATATTATCTCTGCCATCTATACAGGCTTTTAAGCGTTCAACTATCAAAGTTTTGGGTTTTTTGCTAAGTGTTGACTCCCTAAATGGTAAAATGAACTACCTTTTGTACTACTAAGACACCTAAGTAAAAGGGTTTTGATATCATGAAAGGCCATCAATTGCCCTGCACATGTTCAAGGTTGAAGGCACTATGTTTTTGACAATGCTACCTAGACCTACACACAGACGCAACATAAGTGGCGCTACCTAATATTTGGCAGAGAACAGAGTTGGCATACAGGTGCAACACACGGGCACTACCTATAGGCTCTACCTAATATTTCATAGAGAACAGAGTTTGCACACATATGCAGCACAGTGGCGCTACCTTTTCTCCTTGTAGTGTGCTACCTAGATTTTCTACCCAAGGAAGTTTCCAACAAACACCAGGGATCTAGGAGGACCAAGCTAACAACTTTTGGATAAATTGATGATGAATAAGGTTGTAGAAACAACAACTGGAATCATGAATACAACCACATGCTTTGAAAGACACATGGAAAACAAGGAGCTACGCAGCAAAAGGGAATCAAATTAGTTTGAAGTTCGGTTGGATTAGTCACCAACATTTTCTTGTTTTATAACATAGGTTGTTAAGTAAGTTGTTAGATTAAATAAATGTTTAGATATTTTCAAGGGAAGGAGGCTAGATCGTACCTCCAGTTGTTGCCTCCCTTTTGTTATAAATATATAGATCAAATGCTTTAGTAGGTTCGAACGGTTGAGCAAGGCTCCTTTAGACTGTAATATTTTGATGAAGTAACTGTGATCTAGTGATGCACTGGACTTAAGACATTTTGACTAATATAAAACAACTTCTCTTTCAACTTATTTGCTTTTGATGCTAAATGTTCATGCTTTGAATGATTCACATGAATGATTGTGGTGATTTTATGATGGATGTTTGATCATTATGTTATCATGATGTTTATTTAGCTTCCTTAGTTTCTCAGTTCAAGAAGATCTTGTGTTAAGAAACTTTCCTCTTTAGGATTTTGTAGACCTGATGTTTACAGTAGCCCCTAGACTTCTCTTATTCAAGTCTTCCCTCTATTTATACTTGCTCCCAAACTACTGATTGAAGTTAGCCAAGACCTTGATTGTTGGTGCATGTTAGCCCTGTTATCTGAGTTAGAACATTATCATTTGAGTCCTTTTCCATTTGACCTTTTAAACACCCTTACATTCACTTATAAACCTGATGGGTACTGGGCTTTCCTTCCATGCAATCTGAAGGTGACTCCTAGTGCTAACAGATAGTACATTTCATTCCATTTATGATGGTATGTCGAACATCACATAACTCCTCACAGTTAGAGAGTTGTGGCCATGAGAAGTTGGAGAACCCAGGTTTGGGTAATGGACCCAAGTTTGTTTAATGGATAATGGTATGAGTTTTGATATATTTGCAGGTAATACTATTCTAGATGGATATTACATGTCATTCCATTTCTAGTGGTATGTGAAATGTCACATAACTCCTCACGATTTGAGATTTATGGCCTTACGAAGTTGATGGACCTTCATATGTCATCTAGAAGCCCCAAAAGGTCAAAGTAGTCAAAGTGGTTTAAGAGATTTTAGAAGGTAAATAATAAAGTGAAGTGATGAGTGTACGATAATTCAAAGTGAATACAAAATAAATTATTTAAATAATAAATTTAATGGAGAAATTAGAAGTGGGTTAACCCTAAAATAAGGAAAGTGCGCAAAGTCACATAGAAGATGTTTTTAAGGAAGCTACTTGGAGAGTATAAATAAGAGGCAAGGCTGTCTCATTTTAGATCACCCTTGAGAATATTGAATATCTATAGGTGCCTGAGGTAAACAAAGTATATCTAAGCTGAATTTACGAGGGAAGGTGAAGAAAAGAAGGCCGAAATTCAAGGAAGGATAAATTCTTTTGATGATGCTTTCTAAGGTATGTTATTTACAAGTCATCTCACCATTTTCGCAATAATTTTTTTCTAGAATTATTCAGACCGTGAAATTGCTATTACATTGAGGAAAAATATCCAAGTATATATGGTAAAAATTTAGCTTGTGTTTCGTTGTATTTTTGGAGTTACACTCTGTGGAAAATAGGGTTTGTGGCTAGTCCTGAAACTAGTCTAAAACAAGTGTTTTGGGTAAAATCGTCATAACTTCTTCATAACAGATCCAAATTCAGTAGGACCAAATGTGTTGGTTAGAGTATAGTCTTTAGTATGTTGTGTAACAGTTTCAGATCGATTCAACAAATATTAAGTGTGGTTCACTCTCTACAAGGTCGCTCTCTAAAATAAGTCAGAATTCAACAAGGTATGCCATTTTTTCTATAACTCCTTTTTTGAGAGGTTTCAAGTACTGACACCTGGAGGAATTGAATAAAACACATTGGATAACATTTTGTATCAGTTTCAGATCTTTATTCATTGCAGGTACATAGTTATGATTATTTCAAATTAGGGTTGTTGACTAATCCAAAACTAGTCATGTGAGACTAAAGAAAAGTTTGATGAAAATGATAGTCTCTTGTTGTTAAAGTTAAGGAAGGTTTGTAAGTATGTGATCATATACACCAGGTCTATTACAGAGTTACAAATCAGATTTGGATGATGAAATTGATGAGGGAATTTGGTTGAGGAACATGTCGGGTACATGGTTGAGACAAGTAGTTGATGATTTGGCACATACATGAGGTGTATAGTTGATGATGTTGGTACATATTTATGAGTCATAGTTGATGAGTAGTTGATACATGATTGGTACATACTTGGTACATGGTTGGAGGCACTTGTTAGTAGTATTGTTGACACATGGTTTATGGATGATGTAGCATACTTGTATTATTATAAGTTGTTGGTGATGATTATGAGTTGTTGTGTTATGCTTGGTTGATGCACATCTTTGAGAGTTGTATTGGTGATTAATCTTGGTGAGTAGATATGATTTGGTTGATAAGATTAATGAGACAGGTTGTTGTGATAGGTTTTTTGGACAAGTTGTTGTGACAGGTTATTTCTACATGTTTGGTGCATGGTTGATGCACTTGTTCAAGGTACAGGTTGAGGTACAAGTTGGTGCATGGTTGATGCACTTGTTTATGGTACAGGTTGAGGTACAAGTTGGTGCATGGTGGATGCACTTGTTTATAATACAGGTTGATTACAAGTTGTTTGGTACAGGTTGGTGCATGGTTGATGCACTTTTTTATGGTACAGGTTGATTACAGGTTGAGGTACAGGTTGATGCATGGTTCAGGTTATTGGTACAAGTTATTTGGTGCAGGTTGATTGGTACAGGTTTACAACAGTATATCTCACAGTGATGGTGTGACAGTGGTTCCATCATTATACTTATACTTCAGGGTGGTTGGAAGGGTCAAGGACAGGTGGTTGTAGCCACCTTCTGGTTGTAGCCAGAGAGCATAGGGGGTTGTAGGCTCCTTCTGGTTGTAGCCACAAAATTGAGGAGTTGGAGCTTCCCTCAGGTTGTAGCCTGGAAAACTAGGGGGTTGGAGCCTCCTTCCAGTTGCAGCTAGAAAACAAAGGAAGTTGGTGCTTCTAATGAATTTAATTCTTCAAGACATATAAGAAAAAACATTTTGTGGTTTTCTCCCGCTTTGGGTTTCCACGTAAAACATTGGTGTAGTGTGTATGTGTATGATTGTTCATTTGTTCATTGCTTATTTACTCTGCGGTTATTGGATGATAATGATACATTGATATAACACTTGGATTATATGGTTAAAAAGGATTGAATTGCTCTATTATTGATTCACCCCCCCTCTTAGTAATCCAACAATTGGTATCAGAGCCGGTTCCTTCAGGAAACAGTTTAACCACTGGAAGGAGATCATGGATTATTATGGGAATGGAGTACCAATGTTTAATGGTTAGAATGGTTTTAAGTATGAGATGTGAAGCATAAGGACGGAATTATTTTTACAAGCACAGGGACATTATATTTGGCTATCAGTTGTTACAGGATATGATAGTTAAAAAATTGTAAAGACTGGAGTCAAGAAGGAATTGATGAAGAATAAAAAAATAGAAATGGATTTCATCTGGGAAGGATTACCTAATCTGGTAAGAGAAAAGGTTTGTAAATTTTCATCAACAAAAGAACTTTAGGATAAGTTACATGACATATATTCTTCACCCATCACAGATTCACAAAACATCAAAGAAGATGCAGATACACATCAAGAAGAATTAAGTTCACCATGTCAAGCAGATTCAGAAGATGAAGAGTACATAATCACCAGAGGTATGTTGTTTTGTTTTAA
Source organism: Picea engelmannii (assembly GCA_009831015.1). NCBI lineage: Eukaryota > Viridiplantae > Streptophyta > Pinopsida > Pinales > Pinaceae > Picea > Picea engelmannii. The sequence goes on from ML797637.1 coordinate 84,506, forward strand.
TTGTGAAAAACATTGACATCTTAAAATAGAATCCCATGAAGGAAATGAGACATAAAAACTAATTGAAAATGAAGACAATTATGAAGAAGAATTGATTAGTGCTTTAGATGAACTAAGAGAAGAAAACAATTCACTCAAGAAAGAATTGATGAAACAAAAGGAAAGTGTTCACATTTTTGAAGAAGCCCAACAAGTCATTGAGAACTTAAGAACTCAACTAGAAGAGTCCAGAAATATCGAAGAAAATCTTGAATATCAAAAGAAGTGTTTGGAAACCAACATAGCAACACCGAAGGAAGAAGCATAAATGAGAGAGAAGATATTGACAGATCATCTTAAGGAAAGAACTAACGATCTAAACCAGCTTGAGGAAGAGTTTGGTCAAGAAGAGAAAGGACTTGAAGAAGAAATAATCACAATAAAAATTCAGCTTGAAGAAGCGAAAAGAACAGAAGAAGTCATGAAGTCTCAGATAATGAAGAAAAAAGAAGAGGTTGAGAAGATTGAAAAAGAAGTTGTCACATTGAGAAGTAACATTGTCAAGCTCAACAAGAACATTGAAGAGAGAGAAACATCCACATCAGTTAGAGAGAATGGAGAGAAGTACTCTAGGTTGCTGGAAAAGAAGAATGAAGAAAATAGAAAGAGTTATGCAGAAGTACTCAAAGGAAGGAATCATGGTCAGCCAGAATCTAAGAAAACTGTTGAAGATAAATCTTCAAGAAGACCATCCATGTTCAAGCAACAAATAAGCTTCAATCATGATCATGATCATTCAAAGAAAAAATTCAGAAGGACTACGCCACAAAGAAGATCATTCACTCTCAGGTATGAAAATTTATTTTATGGTAATTGTTTTTATTGTACTAACTTTGGATATAAGGTTGTAGATTGTAGGGATTATAAAAGAAATGTCCAAGCAAGAAGTGTCTATGTGGTCACACATAAAATTGAGTGTTACAAATTTCATAATTATGGCCACATAGTCAGTGATTGTAGAAGCATGATCGATACTTCCATAAAAGAGAATATTGATATCAGATATAAGAAATTATGGATAAGAAAACAGGAAGAATAGGTGAACAAAGACCAGGTACCAGAGATCGCAAGATTGACAATAAAATAAGATGAAGAAAATTCTACAAAGAAAAGGAAAGATGTTAGATACAGAAAGGTTTGGAAAATATCTGAAAGAAAGGAAGGATAGGTAAATAAGGAACATGTTCAAGAGATTGTACTTTCAGGCATTGTAGTGAAAGATGAATCCACAAAGAGAAAGAAAGAAGTCAAAGCTCAGAGAGATAATGAATCTACCAATGAAGATGATGATGAATACACATCAGAGTAGGAATTGTTCTAATCCATCCAGCTTAGAGACTCCCAAGTAATATGAATATTAGAAAGGGGGAGTCTATGCGATAGTTGTGACAGACCAAAGAACCATCCTTCGAGCAACTTGCAGAGTTTGAGAATAAAAATTCAGAGAAATCAGTTAGCAAAAGTACAGTTTGATAGATTAATCAAGACTTCATGATATTATAGTGATAAATGGGTCATCATTATGGACAATTGCGCAAGTAGAGTCTTGGAAAGTGTGGACATTGATGGATTCGTAAGAACACTTAGCAGGTTTGGAAAGATATATGATAGTGGACGAGAGCATGGATTCATAGATTGGTTCAGAGACAAAGGAACATTATCACAATGGATAATAATTACACAAAAAATGGCTTGAAGAATGCTAATGGATTTCAAATTGACAGATAGTTTTTGGACACATGCAGTGCATACATCAGTTCACATTCAAAAGAGAGTAATGCTCAGAAACAACAATGAAAAAACTCCCTACGAACTATGGAAAGGAAGCACAGACAACAACCTCTACATCAAGGTAACTCAAGGTAATATTTTATTAATTGAAATTTATGTTGATGATATTGTCTTGGAAGTAATTATGATAGGTTAAGCTAGAAATTTGCAAAGGATATGCATAATGAATTTGAAATGTCATTACTTGGAGGACTATACTTCTTTTTGGGTCTTCATATATGTCAAAAAAACCAAGGAATTTTTATTTCTCAAACTAAGTATATCAGAGAAATGCTAAAGAGGTTCGGAATGGAAGATTGCAAACCAGTTGCAAGTTGAGCAAAGATGACAATTTAAATTCTACAGACCAGAGGAAATACAGGTCAATGATTGGTAGCTTACTATATGTGATAGCATCCAGACAAGATGTAATGCAGGCAGTTGGACAGGTGGCATGATTTCATGCAGCACCAAAGGAATCACATGTATTAGCAGTGAAGAGGATTTTCAGATATCTCAAAGAAACAAAAGAGTTTGGATTATTGCATCCAGAAGGAAAGGATCTATCACTTATTGCCTACGCATATGCATATTGGGCAAGTTTCATTAATGATCAATGAATCACCAGTGAAACAATTATCTACTTGGGTGAGTGTTTAGTATCTTGGCTAAGAAAGAAACAGTCATCAATATCCTTATCTATAGTCGAGGCAGAGTATATTGCAGCAACAAAATGTTGTACACGGGTTCTATGGATGAAACAAACTTTGACAGATATACAGGTTGAGTATGATGAGCCCATTCCAATCTATTGTGATAATACAAGCGCCATCAGTATCTCAAAAACCCCGGTGATGCACTCCAAGACAAAACACATTCCAATCAAGTATCACTTTCTACGGGAACAGGTTGCAGAGAAGAACATCAGATTTGAATATGTGGGAAAAAAAGAACAAGTGGCATACATATTTACAAAGTCACTTCCATGGGAAGCCCTTGAGTATCTTCGCCAGAGATTAGGAGTAATTTCTACTCCAAAATGAATGCTTATCTTATATGTCTTAGATGTACACGAGGAAGCACCATAAATTGGACAAAGGGGGAGAGATTTATCAAATGAAAAGGTAAATGCTTGGAGAGAGAGCATAGAGGCATGTTTCCAAGGGGAGCGATTGTCACAAGGGAAGATTGAGCCATATGACTTCAGAGTGATACCCTTTGTCAAAGGGGGAGATATTATTCATATGAAGGGAAAGAGAGTAATTAGAGGCTTATAAACACAAAGAAAAATTAAAGGTACTTAGACAGGGGGAACATTCCTAAGGAGAGTTCAGTAAGGGGGAGCAACCCCAAAGGGAGATACCCTTTTCCATTGATGTCAAAGGAGGAGAGCTAGAAACATTGATGAAGAGCATAAGCATGAATGTTATCATGACTAAGTGTTGTCATCAATGTTGGTGTTGCCATCAATTCCAAAGGGGAAGATTATCAGAAAGTTGACTTAGGTTGATGGATTGTTGGTTTTCATTGAAGTCAACCATTGGAGGGTGATATTGTACATTGATGTCAACCCTTGGAGAAATTTTGGTGGTGAATTTCAGTAGCACAAAGGTTTGGGTAATGGACCCAAGGTTGTTTCATGAATAATGGTATGAGTTTTAATTTATTTGGAGGTAATACTATTATATATGGATAGTACATGTCATTCCATTTTCGGTGGCATGTGGAACGCCACATAACTCCTCACGGTTAGATAGTTATGGCCATGAGAAGTTGGAGAACCCAGGTTTGGGTAATGGAACCAAGTTTGTTTGATGGATAATGGTATGTGTTTTGATATATTTGTAGGTAATACTATTCTATATAGATAGTACATGTCATTCCATTTCTATTGGTATGTGGAACATCACATAACTCCTCATGGTTTGAGAGTTACGGCCTTACGAAATTGGAGGACCCTCATATGTCATCTAGAAGCCCCAAAAGGTCAAAGTAGTCAAAGTGGTTTAAGAGATTTTAGAAGGTAAATAATAAAGTGAAGTGATGAGTGTACTATAATTCAAAGTGAATACAAAATAAATTATTTAAATAATAAATTTAATGGAGAAATTAGAAGTGGGTTAACCCTAAAATAAGGAAAGTGGACAAAGTGATCTAAAAGATATTTTTAAGGAATCTACTTGGAGAGTATAAATAAGAGGAAAGGCTCTCTCATTTTAGATCACGCTTGAGAATATTGAATATATATAGGTGTCTGGGGTAAAAAAAGGATATCCAAGACAAATTTCTAAGGGAAGGTGAAGAAAAGAAGGCCGGAATTCAAGGAAGGATAAATTCTTTTGATGATGCTTTCTAAGGTATGTTGTTTACAGGACATCTCACAATTTTCTCAATAAAATTGTTTATAGAATTATTCAGACCATGAAATTGCTATTCCATTGAGGAAACATATTCAAGTATTTGTGGTAAAACATTCAGCTTGTGTGTCACTTTATTTGTGGAGTTACACTCCGTGGAAAATAGGGTTTGTGGCTAATCCTAAAACTAGTCTAAAATAGGTGTTTCGGGTAAAAACGTCACAACTTATTCATAATATATCCAAATTCAGTAAGACCAAATGTTTTGGTTAGAGTACATTCTGTATTATGTTTAATAATAGTTTTAGATCGATTCAAAAAATATTTCATGTGGGTCACGCTCTACAATGTCGCTCTCTAGAATAAGCCAGAATTCAGCAAGGCATGCCATTTTTGCTATAAATCCTTTTCTGAGAGGTTTCAGGTAGTGAAACTTGTAGTAATTGCATAAAAAACACTGAAGAACATTGTGTATCAGTTTCATATCTTTATTCACTACAGGTAAATAGTTATGATTATTTCAAGTTAGGGTTGTTGACTAATCCAAAACTAGTCATGTGAGACTAAAGAAAAGTTTGATGAAAATGATAGTCTCTTGTTGTTAAAGTTAAGGAAGGTTTGTAGGTATGTGATCATATACACCAGGTCTATTACAAAGTTACAAATCATATTTGGATGATGAAATTGATGAGGGAATTTGGTTGAGGTACATGTCGGGTACATGGTTGAGACAAGTAGTTGATGAGTTGGCACATACATGAGGTGCATAGTTGATCATGTTGGTACATATTGATGAGTCATAGTTGATGAGTAGTTGATACATGATTGGTACATACTTGGTACATGGTTGGAGACACTTGTTATTAGTATTGTTGACACATGGTTTATGGATGATGTAGCATACTTGTATTATTATGAGTTGTTGGTGATGATTATGAGTTGTTGTGTTATGTTTGGTTGATGCACATCTTTGAGAATTGTCTTGGTGATTAATCTTGGTGAGTAGATCTGATTTGGTTGATAATATTTATGAGACATGTTTTTTGGACAAGTTATTGTGACAGGTTATTTGTACATGTTTGGTGCATGGTTGATGCACTTGTTCAAGGTACAGGTTGGTGCATGGTTGACGCACTTGTTTATGGTACAAGTTGATTACAGGTTGAGACATGGCTGATGCATGGTTCAGGTTATTGGTACATGTTATTTGGTGTAGGTTGATTGATACAGGTTTACAAAAGTATATCTCACAGTGATAGGGTGACAGTGGTTCCATCATTCTACTTATACTTCAGGGTGGTTGGAAGGGGCAAGGAAAGGTGGTTGTAGCCACCTTCCAGTTGTCGCCAGAGAACATAGGGGGTTGTAGCCTCATTCTGGTTTTAGCCAGAGAATTGGGGAGTTGGAGCTTCCCTCAGGTTGTAGCCTGAGAAACTAGGGGTTTAGAGCCTCCTTCCAGTTGCAGATGGAAAACAAAGGAAGTTGGAGCTTCCAATTAATGTAATTCTTCAAGACATATAAGAAAAAACATTATATGGTTTTCTCCCACTTTGGGTTTCCACGTAAAACACTGGTGTATTGTGTATGTGTATGATTGTTCATTTGTTAATTGATTATTTAATCTACAGTTAATGGATGATAATGATACATTGATATAACACTTGGATTATATGGTTAAAAAGGATTCAATTTCTCTATTAATGATTCACCCCCCCTCTAAGTAATCCAACAATTGGTATCAGAGACAGTTCCTTTAGGAAACAGTTTAACCACTAGAAGGAGATCATGGATTATTCTGATAATGGAGTACCAATGTTTAATGGTCATAATGGTTTTAAGTATGATATGTGGAGCATAAGGATGAAAGTATTTTTACAGGAGCATGGACATTATATTTGGCTATCAGTTGTTACAGGATATGATAATTCAAAAAGGGCAAAGACTGCAACCAAGAAGGAATTGAGGAAGAAAAAAAAAATAGCAAGGGGTTTCATCCGGGAAGGATTACCTAATCTGGTAAGAGAAAAGGTTTGTAAATGTTCATCAACAAAAGAACTTTGGGATAAGTTACATGACATATATTCTTCACCCATCACAGATTAAGAAAATGTCAAAGAAGATGCATATACAAATCAAGGAGAATTATGTTCACCATGTCAACCAGATTCAAAAGATGAAGGGTACATAATCACCAGAGGTATGTTGTTTTTTTTAATTGTGAAAAACGTGGGCATCTTAAAATAGAGTTCCATGAAGGAAATGTTACATAAAAACTAATTGAAAATGAAGACAATTATGAAGAAGAATTGATTAGTGCTTTAGATGAACTAAGAGAAGAAAACAATTCACTCAAGAAAGAATTGATGAAACAAAAGGAAAGTGTTCGCATTTTTGAAGAATCCCAACAAGTCATTGAGAACTTAAGAACTCAACTAGAAGAAGACAGAAAGATCAAAGAAAATCTTGAATATCAAAAGCAGTGTTTGGAAACCAACGTAGCAGCACAAAAGGAAGAAGCAGAAATGAGAGAGAATATATTGATAGATCATCTTAAAGAAAGAACTAACGATCTAAACCAGCTTGAGGCAGAGTTTGGTCAAGAAGAGAAAGGACTTGAAGAAGAAATAATCACATTAAAAATTCATCTTGAATCGAAAAGAACAGAAGAAGTCATGAAGTCTCAGATAATGAAGAAAAAAGAAGAGGTTGAGAAGCTTGAAGAAGAAGTTGTCACATTGAGAATTAAAATTGTCAAGCTCAACAAAAACATTGAAGAGAGAGAAACATACACATCAGTTATAGAGAATGAAGAGAAGCACTCTAGGTTGCTAGAAAAGAAGAATTAAGAAAATAGAAAGATTTATGCAAAAGTACTCAAAGGAAGGAATCATGGTCAACCATAATCTACGGAAACTATTGAAGATACATCTTCAAGAAGACCATCCATGTTCAATCCACAAAGAAGCTTCAATAATGATCATGATCAGTCAAGGCAAAAATTCAGAAGGACTACGCCACAAAGAAAATCATTCACTCCCAGGTATGCAAATTTATTTTATGGTAATTGTTTTTATTATACTAACTTTGGACATAAGGTTGCAGATTGCAGGGATTATAAAAGAAATGTCCACGCAATAAGTGTCTATGTGGTCGCACGTAACATTGAGTGTTACAAATGCCATAATTATAGACACATAGCCATTGATTATAGAAGCATGATCGATACTTCCATAAAAGAGAATATTGATATCAGATATAAGAAATTATGGATAAGAAAACAGGAAGAACAGGTGAACAAAGATCAGGTACCAGAGATCGCAAGATTGGAAATAAAACGAGATGAAGAAAACTCTACAGAGAAAAGGAAAGATGTCAGATACAGAAAGGTTTGGCAAATAGCTGTGATAGAAAGGAAGGACATGTAAATAAGGAACATGTTCAAGAGATTGTACTTTCAGGCATTGTAGTGAAAGATGAATCCACAAACAGAAAGAAAGAAGTCATAGCTCGGAGAGATAATAAATCTACCAATGAAGATGATGATGAATCTACCAATGATGATGATGATGAAAACACATCAGAGCAGGAATTGTTCTGAGCCATCCAGCTTAGAGACTCCCAAGTAATATGAATATTAGACAGGGGGAGGCTATGCGATAGTTGTGGCAGACCAAAGAACCATCCTTTGAGCAGCTTGTAGAGTTTGATAAGACAGATACAGAGCAATCAATTAGCAGAAGTACAGTTTGATAGATTAATCAAGACTTCATGATAGTATAGTGATAAATAGGTCAGCATTATGGACAATTGCGCAAGTAGAGTCTTGGACAGTATGGACATAGATGGATTCGTAAGAACACTTAGTAGGTTTGGATATATATATGATAGTGGACGAGAGCATGAATTCATAGATTGGTTCAGAGAGTGGTTTAGAGACAAAGGAACATTATCATAATGGATGATAATTACACAGAAAATGGCTCGAACAATGCTAATGGATTCCGAATTGACAGATATTTTTTTGACACATGCAGTGCATACATCAGTTCACATTCAAAAGAGAGTAATGCTCAAAAACAACAATGACAAAACTCCTTATGAACTATGAAAATGAAGTACAGACAACAACCTCTACATCAAGGTAACTAAAGGTAATATTTTATTAATTGAAATTTATGTTGATGATATTGTTTTGGAAGTACTAATGATAGGTTAAGCCAAAAATTTGCAAAGGATATGCATAATGAATTTGAAATGTCATTACTTGGAGGACTATACTTCTTTTTGGGTCTTCATATATGTCAAAGAAATGAAGGAATTTTTATTTCTCTAACTAAGTATATCAGAGAAATGTTAAAGAGGTTCGGAATGGAAGATTGCAAACCAGTTACCACTCCTATGCAAACTAGTTGCAAGTTGAGCAAATATGACGATTCAAAGTCTATAGACCAGAGGAAATATAGGTCAATGATTGGTAGCTTACTATATGTGACATCATCCAGACTAGATGTAATGAAAACAGTTGGACAAGTGGCACAATTTCATCTAGCACCAAAGGAATCACATGTATTAGCAGTGAAGAGGATTTTCAGATATCTCCAAGGAACATAAGAGTTTGGATTATGGTATCCAGAAGGAAAGGATCTATCACTTATTGCCTACACAGATGTAGATTGGGAAGGTTGCATTAATGATCAATGAAGCACCAGTGGAGAAACGCTCTACTTGGGTGAGTGTTTAGTATCTTGGCTAAGCAAGAAACAATCATTAATATCCTTATTTATAGCCGAGGCAAAGTATATTGCAAAATCAACATGTTGTACACAGTTTCTATGGATGAAACAAACTTTGACAGATATACAGGTTGAGTATGATGAGCCCATTCCAATCTATTATGATAATACAAGCTCCATCAGTGTCTCAAAAACCTCGGTGATGCACTCCAAGACGAAGCACATTCCAATCAAGTATCACTTTCTACGAGAACAGGTTGTAGAGAAGAACATCAGATTTGAATATGTGGGAACAAAATAACAAGTGGCATACATCTTTACAAAATCGCTTCCCCAGGAATCCCTTGAGTATCTTCGCCAGAGACTAGGAGTAATTTCTACTGCAAAATGAATGCTTTTGAATGCTTATCTTATATGTCTTATATGTACATGAGGAAGCACCATAAATAGGACAA
>ML797637.1:93909-105223 GCA_009831015.1 Picea engelmannii
TACCCTTTGTCAAAGGGGGAGATATTATTCATATGAAGGGAAAGAGACTAATTCGAGGCTTATTAACACAAAGAAAAATCAAAGGTATGTAGACAGGGGGAGAAGATCTAAGGAGAGTTCAGTTAGGGGGAGCAGCCCCAAAGGGAGATACCATTTTCCATTGATGTCAAAGGGGGAGAGATAGAAACATTGATGAAGAGTATAAGCATGAATGTTATCATTATTAAGTGTTGCCATCAATGCCAAAGGGGGAGATTGTCAGATAGTTGGCTTAGGTTGATGCATAGTTGGTATGGATAGTTGGTTGTCATTGATTTCAACCATTGGAGAGTGATATTGTAGATTAATGTCAACCCTTACTGATTGATTTCAACCCTTGGAGAAAGTTTGGAAGCGAATTTTGGTAGTACAAAGGTTTGGGTAATGGACCCAAGGTTGTTTCATGTATAATGGTATGAGTTTTAATTTATTTTAAGGTAATACTATTCTATATGGATAATACATGTCATTCCATTTCCGGTGGTATGTGGAACGTCACATAACTCCTCACGGTTAGATAGTTATGGCCATGAGAAGTTGGAGAACCCAGGTTTGGGTAATGGACCCAAGTTTCTTTGATGGATAATGGTATGAGTTTTGATATATTTGTAGGTAATACTATTCTATATGGATAGTATATGTCATTCCATTTCTGGTGGTATGTGGTATGTCACATAACTCCTCGTGGTTTGAGAGTTATGGCCTTACGAAGTTGGAGGACCCTCATATGTCATCTAGAAGCCCCAAAAGGTCAAAGTAGTCAAAGTGGTTTAAGAGATTTTAGAAGGTAAATAATAAAGTGAAGTGATGAGTGTACTATAATTCAAAGTGAATAAAAAATAAATTATTTAAATAATAAATTTAATGGAGAAATTGGAAGCGGGTTAACCCTAAAATAAGGAAAGTGGGCAAAGTGACCTAGAAGATGTTTTTAAGGAAGCTACTTTGAGAGTATAAATAAGAGGCAAGGCTCTCTCATTTTAGATCACGCTTGAGAATATTGAATATCTATAGGTGTATGAGGTAACCAAAGGATATTTAAGCCGAATTTCTGAGGGAAGGTGAAGAAAAGAAGGTTGGAATTCAAGGAAGGATAAATTCTTTTGATGATGTTTTCTAAGGTATGTTCTTTACAGGACATCTCACCATTTTCGCAATAATTGTTTTGTTAGAATAATTCAGACCGTGAAATTTCTATGGCATTGAGGAAACATATCCAAGTATCTATGGTAAAAAATCCAGCTTGTGTGTCGTTGTATTTTTTGAGTTACACTCCGTGGAAAATAGGGTTTGTGGCTAGTCCCGAAACTAGTCTAAAACAGGTGTTTCGGGAAAAAAAACGTCATAACATCTTCATAACATATCCAAATTCAATAAGACAAAATGTGTTGGTTAGAGTACAGTCTCTAGTATGTTGTGTAATAGTTTTTGATTCATTCAACAAATATTACGCGTGGGTCACGCTCTACAAGGTCGCTCTCTAGAATAAGCCAGAATTCAACAAGGTATGCCATTTTTGCTATCACTCCTTTTATGAGAGGTTTCAAGTAGTGACACCTGGATTAATTACAGAAAACACACTCAAGAACATTGTGTATCAGTTTCATATCTTTATTCATTACAGGTACATAGTTATGATTATTTCAAGTTAGGGTTGTTGACTAATCCAAAACTAGTCATGTGAGACTAAAGAAAAGTTTGATGAAAATGATAGTCTCTTGTTGTTAAAGTTAAGGAAGGTTTGTAGGTATGTGATCATATACACCAGGTCTATTACAGAGTTACAAATCATGTTTGGATGATTAAATTTATGATGGCATTCGGTTGAGGTACATGTTGGGTACATGGTTGAGACAAGTAGTTGATGAGTTTGCACATACATGAGGTGTATAGTTGATCATGTTGGTACATCTTGGTGAGTCATAGTTGATGAGTAGTTTATACATGATTGGTACATACTTGGTACATGGTTGGAGGCACTTGTTAGTAGTATTGTTGACACATAGTTTATGGATGATGTAGCATACTTGTATTATTATGAGTTGTTGTGTTATGCTTGGTTGATGCACATATTTGAGAGTTGTCTTGGTGATTGATATTGGTGAGTAGATATGATTCGGTTGATAAGATTGATGAGACAGGTTGTTGTGATAGGTTGTTTGGACAAGTTGTTGTGATAGGTTATTTGTATTGGTTTGGTGCATGGTTGATGCACTTGTTCAAGGTACAGGTTGAGGTACAGGTTGGTGCATGGTTGATGCACTTGTTTATGGTATAGGTTGATTACAGGTTGTTTGGTACAGGTTGGTGCATGGTTGATGCAATTGTTTATGGTACAGGTTGAGGTACAAGTTGATGCATGGTTCAGGTTATTGGTACAGGTTATTCGGTGCAGGTTGATTGATAGAGGTTTACAACAGTATATCTCACTGTGATAGTGTGACAGTGGTTCCATCATTCTACTTATACTTCAGGTCAGTTGGATGGGGCAAGGACAGGTGGTTGTAGCCACCTTCTGGTTGTAGCCGGAGAACATAGGGGATTGTAGCCTCCTTCTGGTTGTAGTCTTAGAATTGGGGATTTGGAGCTTCCCTCAGGTTGTAGCCTGAGAAACTAGGGGGTTGGAGCCTCCTCCAGTTGCAGCTGGAAAATAAAGGAAGTTGGTGCTTCTAATGAATGTAATTATTCAAGACATATAAGAAAAAACATTATGTGGTTTTCTCCCACTTTGGGTTTCCACGTAAAGCACCGGTGTACTGTGTATGTGTATGATTGTTCATTTGTTAATTGCTTATTTACTTTGCAGTTATTGGATGATAATGATACATTGATATAACACTTGGATAATATGGTTAAAAAGGATTCTATTACTGATTCACCCCCCCCCTCTCAGTAATCCAATAGGTACAGGAACCGTAAGACTTCATCTTTCACCTTCATGTTCCATGTAATGAAGTCTCTTAATCATATTGATTGTTTCCTATAGTAAAGAAGGTTTGATTGGAATTAACAGGGTTATGATTGGTTTCTTTCTAAGAGTGAATAAAGTGAATTGTTGATTATTGTTTCAAATGCTACAAGAAGCAAGATCTAAGTTCATCTCTTCATTTCATGAACCTATAATGAACAGACTTGTCATCTAAGCAAGAATCTTTGCGATTGAGTGCTTGTTTGAGAGTTTTGTTATAAACTTTATCTTCTGAGTTTGAAGTTGTGTGAAGTGTTCAAATATTCTAGAAACAGAGTGTTATGTTATTAATTATTTCCTGATTGAGCTAAATACAACATACATAGATAGGTTACCTGTTTTCGGCACATATGGTGTAACAACTCTTTTGATTATGAATCCTGGATTGACATATAAATGAGTGAAATATACTAAGAATGTATATATACACCAACAGTGGTAAGGGGTCTTCTCCTGGTGATGGTATTCTTGTAATCTGCATAATCGATTTGGTATAATGGACACTGATTTTTCCAATCATAAAAACCCTCCTTGGATGCAACTTAGCAATAATTTGATGCAAATGTGTATCTCTGCATTCCTTCCAAAATGGGGTATCTCCAACAGATTGAGTATTCTTATTCATTGCAAGTCTGTCTCCCATTCCTTCGTCTCAAATGTGATTACAATGGATCCAAGGCTCACTCATGTGTGCAAGTAACTTTGTGGTGCTAGTTCTAGAAACTTCTTTAAATCTACGAGGTCATGGTTTTCATACCTTTGGTTCCCTATTTCTCCTAACACATGTCTGTCAACAGTGACCCTAGGTGGAATCACTAGTTTAACCATGTCATACTTCACCTCCTTCTGTAGTCTGACTTGTTTTTCTGTTGGCTTTCTTGGTGGCACATATGCTCTGGGAAAGTTTTCCAAACTTGGATCTGCTTCTTCCACCCTCGAGACTTCTTGTTGTTTTCTGCTTAGTGTGTTGTTTCTTTGTTCCCGATGTAGAAGATCTTGTCTTTGGCGACACCATAGCTCTTTGTACTTTGGTTATTCCTTCAACAAACTCGTCTTTGTTCTTTCTTTAGCATTGGCTCTCTTCTAGTTCTTTGTTCTCTCGACTGTGCATGCAACAATAACCTTTTCCTTTTACCCTTTTTGATTTTCTAGTTTGATGCCAATTGTTATCTTCCTCTTCACACCCAAACCTTCATTCTCATATGATTGTACCCACATTGAATTCTTTCCATATCCTGCATTAAATTCAGATTATTCGATGCATCATGGTCTAGATTTGCTAGCATGTCAAGATCTTCGTCGCCACTTTTCATTTATGACTATGCTTTCCCATTGTATTTCCATGATGTTTTCTCTTTAATGATTTACCTGTCCTTTGTGCAGGTATTTATCTTGGTTCTTCAATTCGCCTTTTTGTGTGCAGTTCAACTTCCCTTCCTTTCCTCGACACTTTCTTATTCGTCTTTGACAGTGACCGATTTGAAACTTTATTGGTTTTTTCTTTTCCTCTATAATACAATATGATAAAATTACTATGGTACACATAATGTGCACTCACACTAGTGCGCAGAAGCGCGACTTTCCCTATACAGTTTCATCTTAATATCATTTACCATTCCTTCCACAACTTCCCCATTAAATTTCTACAATTGAACAACACCTGCCTCTGTCACAAATCTTATCACATATGGACCCAACCAGTGAATTTGGAACTTTCGAGGGTGCTACAAAAAATTGTTGTCATAAAGCATAACTAAGTCTCCCATTATGAAACTTCTTCTATTTAAGGTGTTTTTCATGCCATGCCTTCTCATGCGCTTTCTGCACTTGCTGATGAAATCTTGCGACAAAAAATTCTTCCTCTAGTTCTACTAGCTCTGAAAATCTTTTCTTTATTGTGCCAGAATCTATAAGCTTTGTTAGCGCGGAAATGCGTAGAATCTGTACAATGAACTCCATAGGCATAAATTCTTTCTGGCCATATACTAAACAGAATTGCATATGTCCTATCATTTTCTTACATGTGGTTCTATATGCCCATAGTATTGCATGAATCCTCAAATCCCATTTGTCTCGACTTACATTACATATCTTTGTTAGTGCATGCTCCAGGTTCTTGTTAAATGCTTCTATTCTTCCATTGGCCCGAGGATGACAAGGTGTGCTCTTCTGGTGGTGAATCGTAAATTATTTTTTCAAAGAAGAAATCGTTCTATTCAAGAAATGAGTCCCCTGATCACTCATAAGTATTCTCGGATATCCAAATCTTGTAACAACATTCTCAAAAATAAATTGAGCAACAATCTCTACGCTGCAATCTCTGACCAATTCTGCTTCATCCCATCTGGTCAAATAATATGTTGTAGTGATTATATATCTCTCCTGACATTTTTTATGGTGGATTGATTGGTCCAACAAATTATACTTCCCATTTTTCAAAAGAATGTAATGTAACTTGCATTACTAAAGGCATCCCATCTCTTCTAGATAGCTTTCCAACTCTCTGACAGACATCATAGGTTTGACAAAACTCCTTAATGTCCTTGTGAAGGGTGGAACACCAAAGTCCTACACGCAAAATATTTTGAGTCGTCGCTTTTCATGCATAGTGGCCTCCCACAACTCCTTCATATGCATTTGATAATATCATAGGTCTTTTGTGCTCCAATACACATCGCCAAAGAATACCATCTACACCTAACTTATACAAATTCCCTATTATAAGCTGATAATTTGTTGCCTTTAATACCAACTATTTATTTTACACAGTTGTAAAGTCATGTGGGGATACTCGTGTACTAAAAAAATGGACAATATTTGTGAAGTAATCAATAACCATATGTACTGCAAACAAGTGCACATCTGGTAGATTTTCATCCAAATTCCCTACATCTTCCCTTGTTAGTATGTGTGACAAATGATCAGATCTTTTTTAGTTTTCCTGGTTTCACGATCACTTCATAATCATACTCCTAAAATAGTAATAGCCATATGCATGTCTTCCCCCGCAACATTGGCTAGTTGACTAAGTATCTCAACGCAAAATGATTTGTATACATTTTAAAATGTGATCCTAGAAGATAGTGTATAAACTTTTGTAGTGCATATACCATTGTCGGTCCTTCATGCTCTATAGTAGTGTAATTCTTCTCAGTAGTTGACAACTTTTTGCTAGCAAATGCAATGGGATGGTCCAAACCTCCTTCTCTTGTATGAGCTAGAATTGCACCTAATGCTATGGAGGATTCATCTACATGGACATGGAATTCCTTCTTCCAATCTAGAAATACTAGAATAGGCGCGATAACCAATTTTTGCTTCAAAGTATCCGAACTATGTTGAAATTACTCGTTCCATCGAAACTTAACCTCCTTCTTCAACAACTTTTCCAACGGGGCTCTGATCTGCATGTATCCCCTAATGAAATTTTTGTAGTACCATGTATGACCCAATGTTGCTCATAATTGTCGCACTAACATAGGTGGTGGCAAATGAAAAATCACAACAATCTTCGCAGGGTCAACCAACAATCCTTGTTTACATACCACTTGACCCAACAGGATTCCAAACTGTGCACCGAAAATGCACTTCTTCAAGTTCAGAGAAATTTGAAATTGTCTACATTTGTTCAACATTCAACGCAGAGTTTCAACATGGTCTTTAAACATATTGAATATTGTCCAATCATCCAGAGAGACTTGTAGGAACTTATGAATAAACTCTTTAAATTCTGCTACAACCACTCAGGAGAATATTGCTAACGCATATTTCAATCCAAATGGCATGATTGTATACTGATAGCATCCACATTCTGTCACAAACGTTGTCTCATGTCTATCTTCCTGCACAATCTTCATCTGGTGATACCCGAAGAATCCATTTGTAAATGAATACGCTTACCGTCTCCTAAATTGTCCAAGACTTCATTTGTAAATGGGGTAGGAAATGGATCATGTAGACATGCATCATTCAATTTCCTCATAGCCACACAAATTATTATTCCACATGTTTTCTTCTCTTTAATCACCATTGGACTAATCGATTCTGACTATGCAACGGGTTAGATAATCCCAGCTTCCAGCATCCTATCTATTTATGTTTTCACCTTCTGATTATACACTGGGTTCAATCGATATGGTCGATGGTTCACTGGCTTGAAATCTGACTTCAAAGGAATTTTCATCTCCTGATCTGGATTTTATGAGTAGAACGAAATGAATCCAGATTATTAACAAGTGCTTAACACAAAATAACAGAGGTACAATAAAATTGGTTTTCTATTCAATAAGGAAATAAGTTGAAACTGTAAAATGCAGCAGAAACAAGCTTGTTGGAATGGTGGCGGCTTTTCTCTGAGAAGAGATGTGGTAGTTGCGCTCATTCACAAGAAAATTATTATAATGAGGCTCTGAAGGAATTTTTACAATAAACAATAATGCCAAAACCCCTAGACATCCAAAAAACTAACCCTAGGAGATGAAGCGCCAAAAGTCATGTGGGCCCCGTTTGGGTAAGTTAGTACGTCAACTTCCCGGGGTCGTAACTTTTGCATACGATCTTCATTTTAGGCGTGTGATAGCCCATTGGAAAGGTATCATCGAGGAGATTCATTTTGGGGGCTCAATAATTCCTTTTTCTATCTTTGAGCAGATCTATCCCGAAAAACCTTCATTTAGGCCCTCAGAATGGCCTCGGAAGTTAAAAGTGCTAAAAATAGTAAATCGTCAAAATTGTTAGAAAATTGTTTTGAGGCAGTTGGAAAAGGTGGGTGGCCACGGATATCCACCTAGATCAATAATCCATCCTTAGGAAGCAATGGTATCCATTGCGTTGAGTTCCCCCATCATATGAGGAAATTTCTGCTAAATTTGGCCCCGGGTGAGCCACTTGCCTTGGTGCAGGAGCTGACCTTCTTTGACGACTCGATAAAGTTGGATCCTTTGTTGTCGAGTGCCCTTGATCTTTGTGTCCACAATCTGATCGTTGGATTCCTATTGTATGCAGTCAGGGTTGAGCTTTGTTGGTGTCAGTTGCTCTACTACGTCTGAGGTGTCCAATAATGGTGGGAAGTCCAATAATGGTGGGAATTAAGGGCAAAGGAAATCCACTTTGAACACTGGGTGCATTCCAAGGAAAGGAGGAATGTTGAGCTCAAAATCATTATCTCCCATGGCCTTGGTGATGGTGTACGACCCATAATGGACTGGGTGAAGCTTCCAATGGGGTCTTGTAAGGTGTTTTTTCTGCAAGTGCAACCAAACTTTGTCACCCACCTGAAACTTAGGTGGCACTCAATGTTGATCATGGCACTGCTTGTACTTGTCATTGGACTTTTGTAGGATATCCTGAACCTATTGGCAGATCTGCTGGATTCGCTCAATGAACCAGGTGGCTTTGTCAACTTTAGTTGGAGCAGGAGATGAGTCGGTCGAGGTGACCGCAAGGGGAAGTGCGACATCTATGGGACCCAATGGTTGGAATCCCAACCCCACCTGAAAGGGGATGTGGCCGGTTGAGCTATGCATGGCTCAGTTGTAGCTATGTTGTACATAGGGAAGGCTCTCATCCCATGTGCGAGGGTGATTTGAATTATACATGCAAAGGATATGCACAATCATTTGATTGACGACCTTGGTTTGGACATCTGTCTGGGGGTGGAAGGTCGTGGATTTGGTGAGCTTGGTGTCCAGCAGTGACCAGAGGCTTGACCAAAATGTGATGAGAAATTGATTGTCTCTATATGAGACAATGGTTTGTGGGATTCCAATATGTACCCAGACTTGTTCAAAGAAGAGCTTGGCAGTGGCCTCTGCTGTGATGTTCTTCTTGCAAGCAACCATAATCGCCATCTTAGAAAAGCGATCAACAACTACAAAAACACAGTCATTTCCCCGCTTGGTGGACGGGAGGCCCGACATGTAGTCCATTGAGATGGATTCCCATGGCCTGTCAGGAGTAGGAAGAGGGGTTTACAAGCCTTGTTTCTTAGTGGTCGGTTTGGCAATAGCACAGACAGTACAAGACCTGATATACTTGCTAACCTCCTGTCGAAGTTTTGGCTAGTAGAAATTTTTCTGTAGCATCACCACTATCTTTTCGACGCTGAAGTGTCCTGCCACCTGACTGTAGTGGGCTTCCCAGATCAACTTATCTCACTCACTTTATGGAACATAGATATGGCCCAGATGACACAACAACCCATCTTGAAGATGGAAATTATCGACAACTACGTTTTCACCCAACATTTGGTAGGTGGTGGCGAAGTCTGGGTCTGTCTCATAGAGTTGGGGCCATCCATAGGTCTCATGACTGCAGGAGTCTAGCACCGTGGTGAGTGCCACGACTAGAGGTCCGTTTAGGAAATCAACGACGTGATTGGTGCTTCCTATTTTATACTTGATGTTGAGGTGGAATTGCTGCAGGTATGTGGACCACTTTTGATGGAGATCATTTTGCAATTTTCCTTGTGTCTGCATGAACTGCATTGGCTTATGATCAGTGTGGATGACTGTCTCCTTCCCAAGAATGTATTGTCTCCATTGGCGGCAGGATTGCACAATGGAGTACATTTCTTTGTCGTAAGCAGGGTACTTACAGACAACATCTGATAGTGTCTCACTATGATAAGCCACAGGGTGCCCGTGTTGAATGAGAACGGCGCCCACCGCATAGTCTAAAGCAGATGTCTCGATCTCAAAGGGTTAATGCAGGTATGGTAGTGAAAGTACTGGGGCTGAGCATAAGAGCTACTTCAAATCGTCGAATTCTTGTTTTTGGGACCGGCCCCACGCAAATTTTTCCTTACCACCACTCTTGGTTATTTGGCTAAGGGTCCATGCAATATGGGAGAATCCCAACATGAACCTGCAGTAGAAATTGGCAAGGCCTAAGAAGCTCCAAAGCTCAGTGAGTGTGTTTGGAGATGGCCAGTCACAGATGAATTGGATCTTGGATGGATCCACATGTACACCATGCTGATCAATTATGTAGCCCAGGTGATGGACTCTGTCCATGCTGAAGGAGAATTTTTCCAAGTTGGCATATAGTTTGTGCTGCCACAGGGTGTGCAGAACCTGCTAAATATGCTACAAGTGTTCGGTCCAAGTCTTGCTATAAATGAGAATGTCATCCATACACACCACTACAAAAGTATTGGTGAAGGGTCGCAGGATATCGTCCATCATCCTCATGAAAGTGGCTGGAGCATTTGTCAAACCAAAGGGCATGACCAACCATTCAAAAAGGCCTTCCTTTGACTTGAAGGCGGTTTTCCATACATCTGTCTGTTCTATCGGGACCTGGTGGTAGCCAGACATCAGATCAATCTTACTGAAGTATTTGGCCCCCGTGAGTTGATCAAGGAGGTCGTTGATTCGGGGAATCAAGTATCGGTTTCTGACTGTGATTTTATTCAGATCCCGGTAATCAATGTATATTTGCCAGGTTCCATCTTTCTTTTCTACCAGCACGATTGGGCTCTTGCAAGGTGATGAGCTGGGACATATGTGCCCCTTGTGGATCAGTTCTTGGATCTGTTGCTTGATCTCCTCATTCTTTAACAGAGAGCGACGATAGACTGGCCCATTGGGCAGCAGTGCGTTGAGGGTCATATCGATGGGGTGCTTGACCTGGCAGTGTAGAGGTACCTCGGTAGGTGAGGAGAAGATATCTGAGTATTCTTCCATGACCTTATCTACTTGCTTTTGTTGTGTGGAGAGGTTGGATGCAGAGACCCTAGATGTGGTTGTGATCATTCGCTTATTCTAAGAGCGTGAGACGAACAAAGTTCGCTCACACAAGAATGATCCAAAATACTTGGAATATAACAAAGTAATCCATATAGGAACAATAAATGAATAATAAGATATAAGATATAATGAGATGATTACAATTGAGAATGAGGGCTCGTTTATATACCCACGCAGGGGTGCCCTTTGCCAATAGTCATGTCCTTTAAGACGTGACCTTTCATTATTAATAATTATTATTTATTAACTATTATTATGTTTATGAATATCTATTTATGTATATTTATGTTCATAACATTGCCTTCCCCTTAAAAATGCTTTGTCCTCAAAGCATAATCACCGAAAGGCTTCCCTTTGAACTTTTGTTCTGGCACACGATGTCTTCTTCAAATCTTCTTGTTCTTGTAGTTGCGACCTCTCGACGAAACATGATGATATAACCTTCGAATTTTCGTGATTGCATTTCTAAGTTATTTTGATATGCTTCCATAGTAAATGATTTTTAAATGTTTCTTCAATCATTTTTTTAGAAAAGTTCTTTTTCTTTATACTTCTTTCA
>ML797637.1:110271-122365 GCA_009831015.1 Picea engelmannii
TTCCTTAACTTTAACAACAAGAGACTAGCATTTTCATCAAACTTTTCTTTAGTCTCACGTGACTAGTTTTGGATTAGTCAACAACCCTAACTTGAAATAATCATAACTTTGTACCTGTAATGAATAAATATTTGAAACTGATACACAATTTTCTTCAGTTTTTTTTATGCAATTCCTCCAGGTTTCACTACTTGGAACCTCTCATAAAAGGAGTTATAGAAAAAATGGCATACCTTGCTGAATTCTGGATTATTCTAGAGAGCGACCTTGTAGAGCGTGCCCCACACGTAATATTTACTTAATCGATCTGAAATTGTTAAAAAACATACTAAAGAATTTACTCTAACCAACACATTTGGTATTACTGAATTTGGATTTGTTATGAAGAAGTCATGACATTTTTACCCGAAACACATGTTTTAGACTAGTTTCGGGATTAGCCACAAACCCTATTTTCCATGGAGTGTAACTCCAAAAATAAAATGACCCACGAGCTGATTTTTTTACCACAGATACTTGGATATGTTTCCTCAATGGAATATCAATTTCACAGTCTGAATCATTCTATGAAAAAATTTATTATGAAAATGGTGAGATGACCTGTAAATAACATACCTTAGAAAGCATCATCAAAAGAATTTATCCTTCCTTGAATTCCGACCTTCTTTTATTCACCTTCCCTCAGAAATTCGGCTTAGATATACTTCGGTTACCTCAAAAACCTATAGATATTCAATATTCTCAAGTTTTATATAAAATGAGAGAGCCTTGCCTCTTATTTATACTCTCCAAGTAGCTTCCTTAAAAACATCTTCTAGGTCACTTTGCCCACTTTCCTTATTTTAGGGTTAACCCACTTCTAATTTCTCCATTAAATTTACTATTTAAATAATTTATTTTATATTCACTTTGAATTATAGTACACTCATCACTTCACTTTATTATTTACTTTCTAAAATCTCTTAAACCACTTTGACTACTTTGACCTTTTGGGGCTTTTAGATGACATATGAGGGTCCTCCAACTTCGTAAGGCCATAACTCTCAAACCGTGAGGAGTTATGTGACGTTCCACATACCACAAGAAATGGAATGACATGTACTATCCATATAGAATAATATTACCTGAAAATATATCAAAACGCATACCATTATCCATCAAACAAATTTGGGTCCATTACCCAAACCTGGGTTCTCCAACTTCTCATGGCCATAACTCTCTAACCGTGAGGAGTTATGTGACGTTCCACATACCACCAGAAATGGAATGTCATGTAATATCCATATAGAATATTCTTACCTTCAAATATATTAAAAATCATACCATTATACATGAAACAACCTTGGGTCCATTACCCAAACCTTTGTGCTACCAAAATTCTCTATCGGACTTTCTCCAAGGGTTGACATCAATCACTAAGGGTTGAAATAAATCTACAATATCACTCTCCAATGGTTGATATCAATGAAAACCAACAATCCATACCAACTATTCGTCAACCTAAGCCAATTGTCTGACACAATGTTTGTGAACTTAGGGTTATCCTTTGTACCAATGTTCACTTTTTGAGTTCTTAGTGGCTTTCCATACTCCGTCGACTCAAGTTAGAGACCCTCTATTGCGCGCTCCCCTTCAGTTTCTGGTATTTTCAAATTCCTCGAGTCTTCGTCCTCCTGATCTTCTTCAGTAAAATTATAACACTCTAAAATTTCATGAATAGTCTCAAAAGATCTATGCACACTACATAAGGGTACTAGTTCTATCTAGTCTCATGATGTAAAAATATTCTTCTTGATACTTTGCAGAGTTATATCTATTGAAGGGGTATCATCTTCAAATCTGAAATCTACCTTAAAGTTATGAGTCAATTCTTCCCAATCTATTGTTCCTCTGCACACTTCCAGTTCTAAGTACCAGTTCTTCCAGATCGTATCCAAGGTGTGTACAAACAAATGCATCCAGTCCTGCTTAGGTATTGATGTCCATGTCGTAGTGCACTGTGTAATATGAACTATTGGAAAACTCAACCCGATATACTTCTATGCAATAAATTTTGTTCCAAACCTGACCTATAATATCCTTCTACATTGTTGCCCATTCTCTACTCCATACTTATGTGCAACCCACCATCTTGCCGGAGTTACTTTCAACGCAATATTTAACGCTAGTAATCTCTATTGATCTGGTATTAACAATTCAAATTCTTTTACAAAAATATCTACATATGTTAGTTCATCATACTTCGAAGGATCACATACCTCAGCTCCAATCCATCGTAATGCACAGGTAATATGAGCACAGATCCTTGTAGATACCTCATGCAACCTATGTTTCCAATGTTCCAGGGTCTCTTATGAATCCGACGCACAAGAGATGATACTCCACCAACTTAATACACCTTCAACAATAGGAGTAATATAATCATCCATCTATGCAATCATACTGTAAAGGTTATTGAGTTATTTTCCCTTTGTTGGTTCCACATATCACCTTCCTTCTGTGGGATCCAATGTCGCACTAACTTTCAAGTTCGCTACTTCAAATACCATTTGTGTCTTCTTTAGATAAATAATATTATGGTTATCAAAGGCCCAATCGAGTCCATGGAAAGTTGGATAAGGTTTACTACCATTTTATATCTCGATCGTGGAGCAATAAAATACAATAGAGACACAGGATTGCAGAGCAATAAAATAAAACAAATGCGGAAATAAAACACAGAAGATACACAATAAAATAGAGACACAGATATACATGGTTCACCTATTGTGGGCTACGTCCACTAGAGAAATTGTCAGGTCCTTCCTTATTATTATCTAGCAAAATGAAGGGATACAACCTACAACACACTCGTTGTAACTTCCTCTTCTTTTTCTCACAATATCCTCTCTCAAAATACAATATTCGCGATAATACACAACCACAATACAATTCCCTCGTAAAAGAAGGTTGCCTTCTAGGGAAAAAAACCCTAAAAATAAATTCTACCGTCGGATTTGTGACCTTATAATGAACGATCCAGATTGACTACAAAATTACAATATTTTACAAGGAAATGTTTCCCAATATTTCGCTTTGGGGGCACTTCCCCCGAATACCCCACCAGGGGGGGCTACAAAATTTGTCGTCACCCCCCCTGGAAATAGTTTTGGGGGGGAATCCCCCCACACCCCCGATTAGGGGACGAGGTCCAAGCATGGATGAAAAAAACCTCTAAATCAGGAAGATAATCAAGCTCCATAACCAACACACTCCATCAATGTTAACCTTCACCCCTGTCAGTCTTCCAATCGGGACAATCTTATGTCGATTTTCTAAACTCAACTGAATAGGTGACCATATTAGCTTAGGTTTTCCCATCATTTCCCACGTCTGCTTCGGACTGAAATTCACACCAGATCCCAGACCCAAAATGATATTATCCATATCATAATCTCCTACCCACGCATTAAGTCAGAATTTCCTATTCATCCTTTCCTTGTGTTGTACCTAGTTAACTACTCATTGTGCACTAGGAACTTCTCTATCTTTCGCGTACTAATCGATCATTTCACGCAGTGTGTTAAATGAAATTTCATCCTTCATTATCTCTAAACAACTCTTTAAAAATATTTTCAAAGTATTTACATTCTCAATTGTCCTTTCTTTCATCGAGTGGTCGTAGGCTGGACGCATATCAAATACTAGTGGCTTGTCATACGTAGGTTGTGAATTCGATGCTACCCATTATGCTTCTAACATCTCCTTCCTTTATTTCTTGTAGGTATATCGTTCTCTCTGAGGATCAAATGTCGGAGGAGGTTTTGTTGCTTTCCTGACCCACTACTTAGCCTAAATTCCTCGGTATGTCACATCAGCTCCTATTCTTTCTCCTTCGCACGTAATTATTGCTCTCTTGGTCTATTTTCATGCTCTTTTGCTACTATCATCTGAACATTTTGGTTCCTCTTTTCTTTCCACTTCGCAATCAACTACAAACAGTCTTCCCTTGCATGATCCAACTGTCTATAATATGTACATGTCGTGTAGGGATTCAAAAAATCTCTTGCCAAATTCCCAAGCTAGTTACAGTTATGACATATAATCGGTCCTCTTTTTATGTCGAATCCTCCTCTTCTATGACATTTGAATCCTCCTCTT
This sequence comes from Picea engelmannii, assembly GCA_009831015.1. NCBI lineage: Eukaryota > Viridiplantae > Streptophyta > Pinopsida > Pinales > Pinaceae > Picea > Picea engelmannii. The sequence goes on from ML797637.1 coordinate 114,412, forward strand.
CCTCCTTGATTATATCCTCTTGGATTATTATACGTTGGTACTCCTTCTTCCAGTCCTTCTTCCCCTTGAACTCTGTATGCATTTGCAATGTGTTCTCTCATAAGATTGAATGTGCAACATTCCTTTTCATCGTGTCCCACAGACTTACAAAAGTTACCAAATAAATTCTTAGCAGTGCTTTGATACTTCTTTATTAATGGAAAAGCAGTTGGGTGATGACCTACTATTCTGCATATTTCAAAATATACTCCTCCTCCTAGTGCCAAAGGGTCCGAGCCTTCTGTAGCCAAATATTCTCTAAAAGTTGGACACTCATTCTTATGATGACCTTTTGTTTTGCATGTAGTACACTATACTTCTTCACACTTTTCCTTTCCTTTAGTCAACTCCTGCAACTAAATGGTCAATGTTTCTAATTGCGACTGCACCTGAGTGATCCCTGCACCATTTTATCCGATAGGGGATACTTCCAGTTTCATAGTGATTTCCAATGCTTCTGACAACGGCATAATCTTTTTTTGCATCAAGGGGCATCATATATGAGGTAGCAATCCCGCAATGAACCATTTCCTATGCTTCACATATTGAATCTGGAAGGTTAATCAATCCTTCAATATCTTGAATCTCCGGTCTAAATCCCATACCGACTCATTCTATAACTGCTTGATTTCTTTCAGTTATGTATTACACTGCAACTCAAACTTCTTTTTCTGGAATTCATTTAATAGAACTTGTCTAAAGTCTGCCAAGGTTCTAGCTTGTTTCACAGGTGCAGTAGACTGATACTTCATATACCATAGCAACGCGTGGTCTCTAAAAGTCATCATTAACTGCGCGATATTTTCATCATCGTCATGGACATTCTTCACTGTCCATATCGCTTCACAGACAAACAAGTATTGTTTTGTATCTTCTGAACCTGCCCGCGAAAGACATGCATCCTCAAAGTGGTATCTACTCCCTCCATCGTGTACTGCACAATATTCTTCCCTAGTGACGCTAAATTATTCTAACTTGGCATACTAATTCCACTCCTATGACTACCTTTACTATTATCCTTACTTCCCTCACTAACTACAACTGAAAAAATTTCAGATCTTACCTCAGCTCTTGGGGTCGCACATGGGGTCATGGGTTCAACACAAAGTCTGGCCTGAGTGGGATGTAATGGATCTTATTCTATTGGACTGAGCTGAAAATATTTTTCCTTTTACTCTGTGCGTAGTATTCCTTTGAAGTACTACACCAATTTCTCTTTCCTCATTCTCACTGTGTTGCTCTTCTCTATGAACCACAGTACTTTTCCTACTATACCGAAATAATATTCCACTGCGCAATACTCAAATATCTTCTTTCATTGCACATTCTTCTTCTCTCGACATTCTCATTCCATATGTTCCTCATTCATTCATTCTTTCATCCCTATTCTTCATACACTTAGACCATCCCTTGGTCAACCCCTAGTTCCCCGATGCGCGCGAAGGTGCCTAGCTGTTAGGGAAATCAGATTACATATTCATAACCCCCTTATCACACAGTATCATCTTGATCCAAGTATATAATGATTTCAAGAATCTTCTGTGTGGACCTTTAAAGAACTCTCTTTCAACAACACTATATGACTGGGTATCATCTATAGTGAACTCGGTGATATAACGCCCCAATATACTATTCAACCAAAAATCATCTATGTGTGATATCTGATTATGTATAGTATTCAATTGTTGCATCAAATTAGGAGTCCAATTCCTTGGAACAACAATGTGGAATGTTTTTTTCTTTTCGGCTAACCTCTGTAACCACTCAGCTAAAACATTCGAAAAATCAACAAAGAAAATCTCATGTAAATATGTGAATACATACCTCTACAACCATTGCTTCGAACTGATCTGCGGGTTATTATTTTAATCTCTGGAAAACTCATGCTCTTTTCTCTTTAGCCACTTTCTGATATCTTCCTTAGTCGACCTCCACATTCCCCTCAATCGTCAATCCTACTCAACTCACTCTCATCCGCTCATGTTCTTATCCTACCTTCTACCCAAAAACCCTTACAAATTTATACATTTGCATTAGGGATTAACTTGTTACAAAGGACCAAAATGCCTAACTAACTTCCTTCCTTCATGCGCGTTGATCCTGAAAATGTGCTAACTTCCTTCCTTCTTCTGCACATGCTCCTACGCGGTTCCCAAAATTTGTCCCAAAATGCATTTTCCAACATGGGGTATGGCCCTATATTTCATTTTATTGCAAAATTTTAGCTCTAGTTTATTTTCAGGTATGACGAGGATGCCCTAAAAAATCTGAAATCTAACTAGTTTCTGGACAGGGCTTACATGTCCATGAAGCCTCGACATCCTTGTTTCGATGTGAAGGAGGAATTCTCTGATAATACTCTGATCTGGATAAAATTATTGAGTTTGTCTTTGGAAATGTGGTGTGAGCATGCTTTGCGGACTATTGGTGATACCTTGGGTAAGTTCATTCTATCATGTGACAGTTGCAAATCTTTTGATGGTAGATACTTTGCCTAGATTTTGGTTAAAATTGATGTTATTCAAGGCTTGTTTGAATCAATGGAGATAGTGGTTGGTGATAAATCATACACTTAGACCCTGGATAACGTGAATTTCCCTTTCCATTGTGTGAGATGCCGCCAACATGGCAATGTTCTTTGTGACTGTGCTAACTATTTTACGTGACATTATTGGGTAAAAAAAGAGGACAATCTCAGTAAGGAGGGGGAATTATTTGTTCTTCCAAAATCAGTTCCTCACATTTCTATTGAATCGATGGGCCATGTAGAAGGTGAAGTTGTAGGTGATGAGTGAATGCATGATGGTGAGAAGGAGGTCAGTTTGGAAAATATGGGTTTGAAGGTTGGCGACATTTCTATTCCCTTAATTTTTGGCTCTCATAAATTGGAAGGAATTAAGGATGAATCCCTAGAGGGTCAATGGTTCTTCGAATTCTCTCCTTCTCAACTGGAAAAGTTGGATAGGCTCTAAAGTTTTGGTAAGTCTACTTTAATTCCTTCCTTACCGTTTGACAAGAAGTTTATTGATAATTTGGTGTTAGGGGAGAGTTCTATTGTTCAATATTAGGATGAAGTTGAGAGGGTAAAATACATTATTTCATAGTTTGATGAGTCAAAATTTGTGCTTGTAGGATGGGAGGTTTTTTTTGTTAACATGTCCCATTAATTGGACCCTTTGTTTGATGGGGTGGATAACCTTTTGGAGAGGCTCTTTCCTAGACTTCAATCTCCTCGGAAGCAAGGAGGTGGTAATTACCACTTGAGACTCCATGTTGAGGAAAATGTATGAAGAACCTTATTCAAACATTTTCAGATCTTGCTAGGCTAAGGAAAGATAGTTGGGAATGTTACCCGAAGTTTATAGCCTTAAATTCAAAACAATCACTTAATCCACAGATAATATGTACGAGGGATCAAGGCTGATTTTATATATTATATGCAACTGTGAAAAAAAAGAAGCAAAATTATGCATAAGTGTGTACATGGATAAGAGACAAGGATAAAAACAAAATCTGAAAAATATCATTAAGATACAAATGTGAGACTGAAATTAGAAATATGATTTTATATTAACTTCATTCTGAGATACAAAGAAGAATTCTCTTTACAAACCCATGTGATGGTGGGGACCAAATTCAGATTTACAAGTCTCCGATGGGCACCATACAAAAAGACTCTGATAAAAAAAGAAAAATTGAAGCTAAATATCTAGATCAACTTGCGGTAAAAATGTTGCCACTTGACTCTGCAAAAAATTATTTACCAATCATGAAATCTAATCCATAAACAAACAAGAACACACAGACTTTCAAAGATAGATCATACACCTTTAGAAACAAGTTGTTGAAAGATATGATTTAGTTTTGAATCATGTTGCCTTCAATAAGACCCTGATGTCATCAAGATGGTTTAGCTTTCAAGTAAACTCGGAATGAATGAAGAAAATAATTATCTCACAAGTATAGAGCATGCCTTATATCAGAAGTTCCCCTTCTGTTTTCTCTCTCTTTGTCTCTTCTTTTGATTGAGATTTTATTCTTTCCCAGTAAGTTATGGTAGTTCAACAACCTTCCTTTTGTTAATCTTAATTAGCTTAACTAATAAGTTGAGACAAATAAATAATAATAGATAAATAAGGGTCTATTTAAATAATAACTAAATAGGTGGGACCCCTTGTGACTCCACTTTCATTTTTTAATGATCATCAAAATATGAAATATAACACCCCAAAAATTAACACAAGCATTCGGCTTGTAACTCCCATCCTCATATCAATAGTCAAATATTTTAGTATCAAAATAAAACATGACTATAGCCAAAAATAGAATCATACACATGTTGTCTGAAACAATCTATCTAAATGTGTCTTTGATGTCCAAAAAATTATGCCATCCTATCAATAAAATTTGTCCTAAAAAAGAAGAATAGCATTAAAAATCATTTAAACCCATATTTGTTGTGAGAGGTGTTTTGCCTCTTTTCACCGCTTCCTTCTTTTGATCCCTTTTTTTTTTTTTTTTTCCTGTGCAACAACCTTCAATTGATTGGAACCTTGTGGGAAGATTTCACTGATGACATCGGATAAACTATATTTGAGGTGGAGATGAGAGGACATTGATTTAGAGGAGTCTTTGGAAGACTTGGAGGGATTAGCCACCCATTTTCCTTTATCTAATTCTAGCTCGTGGATGGAAGTTTTTAATCTCTTGCTTGCATGAGAGGAATGGAGTGGTGAGGCAACACAATCAACTTGGGAATTTGGGTTGAATGGAGGTGGAGGAGGGGGAAATGGAAACAATATTGTATGCCAACCATGATGGTGTGCAGCAGGATGATGGATAATATATTTCCATCCATCATTGGAAGGTGGATCTGGCTGCATAGAAACATGAGGGGGGACACAGATACCAAAGAAATTTTGATGTGGCTGGAAAGGAGGCCTCTTGGGGCTAAGTTGAAAAATTCCTTGGCCAACTACATTGAAAATCCCAGTTTGGAAAAGATGATTTAGTTCTTGCAGATCGACGTCAAAATGTATTGAAAATTGTGGCCTTTTATGGCATCTTTGAAAGTTGTTTTCTCTACCTATGTTTGCACCTCCCCCATTGTTGCCCCTGCTAAAAACAATCATCCTGAAACAATATTCCAGTCAGAATATGAAAACTTTTAGCAGTCCATTCACTAGTAATCTACCTAAATAAAATCAATATATTGGCTCTATCATTCACAACATAATCATAAGTAGTCCATCCATTGACACAACCCATCAAATATCGAATTCAATAATCAATTGCAATTGAACGGGGAAAGATAGGGTCATTGGGAAGATGGGGGGGCTTGTAATGAATGAAAAATGGAAGCATGGACGAGAACCAACAAATGAATATTGTTAAAGAAAAATGCAAATCCTTTTCTTTAAATATGCAATGTCTCCATATCAAAATTTCCAACTGAAATCATCATCCAATCCTTTTTAATCCTTTTTCCCTAAAACTGAAATTCGAGATAACAGAACAGGGGATGAACTAAATGTTACTGGGAAGGTGGTGGGCATATAATGAGTGAAAAATGAGACAATGAACATGAATGAGATGATTATCGTTTTGTTACAAGAAATAACATTTATTAATTTTAAAATCATCATTACCATCATTTAAAAAAATCATTTGAATATCCATTGTTTACCATGCCCATTTATTTCCAAAACTCCCACCAAATTTTATTTGTGCCATAACACTCCTTTTAAACTTAAACATACATAATCCATAACATGGAAACAATCCTTTTAAACTGCTCAATATAAAACTCAAAGAAAATTTACAGTGTTATCAAACTTGCAAGTTTCATTTCCCCTTTTAAGACCATAAATATCCTTTTAAACTGGCATAACATTCTGTAGGAGAATGTTTACAAAACGATTTGACTCTGTCATAATCATAACAGAATGCCTAAAATCATCATGAGAGGAAGAGAAACATAAATCCATCGACCTTTTGTTATATAAAATTTACATCACAACCTCAAATAACAATTGCAAAACAAACCGGGTTTGAAACCCCAATGCGAACCTGGTGGGCATTGTTTCCACATAATTCATAATAAACTCAAAATCAGACAAATTCCCTCATAGATAAATAATAAATGAGCCACGATTTTTTGGGTGATATCAATCTTTCCCAATTTTGGGTCAAAACAATTAAACAAAATTTCGAATGAGGGTTTTTCTTTATTCACTTTCTTGCATATTGGATGGGGAAATGAGGCTTGGAGCAGGCATATGGGTGTAAGGTTTGAAACGTGGGCTGGAATAAAAGAAAAACAGACTCCTTCCCATCAAAATGACAGCAAAATAAAACACACAGGCCACCCATAACTTCACAGACATGGTAATAATAAGACTGCATATCCTCTAGGGTGAGGGTACTACGCAATAGTCACAAAACCCGACTGTTATTTTTCTTTTACAGAGGAGACCCTCAAAATTATTCATACGAAATGAGCGAAACCAAACACATTCACCCACAGAATTTTTTCCAACAACCATGTTATAGTAATACCACCTTTGCTCCAAGCGCATACAACCATATACTTCAAACAAAATAAAATGTCGAACAATATTTCTAGTTTGAAATACTTAAATGCCAACAGGAAGAAACGCAAATCGAAATGCGAGTTACACATTCAGCCAAAATTCCCACAACAAATCCATTGTAAAATTTGGAAGACAAACACATTATGCATGCAAACTCTAATATCCAACAAATCGGTTTCATCTGGAGCAGAGTTAACAATCCATGAATGGAGAGATAAGAGCCAACATAAATGTAAGAAGAATTCGAAAAAGCTAAAGAGCACAATTATCTTTTCGCCAAAGTCCGATTACAATTGAGGTGCTACTAACCAAAGAAGCAAAAACGAATGCGAGGAGAATAGTGAAGGTGGTGGCTTCGAGGGAGGGTAAGAGAAACGTGTAGTAAATGCATGTTGTTTCCCATCCTTTTCATTAAATGTCATCAACCAATGCCAAATATGGAGTGCACCCAACCTCCAAAAACCTTGTTCCAAACATATAATATCGACCATAATATATCCAATAGCCATAAAACATAACATACCATTTCCAAACTCAAAGTCGAATCGACCTCCCACATGAATCTCATAGCAATAATATGCCCATTTAACACTTAACACAAAAATAACATGTTCACATTCCTTGCTAGTGGAGTATTATCATTCCACATAATAATGAGAATCCGTATATATAACAATTATACCATAAGTTGCATGTGGCTTATACTTAGAGTTGGAGCAATATATCAAAGTCTAGGTGTAGCAAGAGTAAACTAAAATGTCTAATAAAATAAACATTTTCTCCATTCTAAAATCAAATTGAAAACACACCCAACATCCATTAATTGTGTTAAGCCCTAATATTGGCTCATTACCCCTTAATTGGGGCATATTATATTAGTAATGTTATTTTATTTATGTCGGCTTTAGGCCATTAGTTGTAATTATACCTCCTTGTCTCCTATATATACCAAGGAGACATTTTCATTTTGAATCATCTTGTACTTGAACATTTAAGTGGGGTAAAAGGAGGTTGCCCCCTCGAAGAGGCTTATTATCTGAAATTATCTCTTTTTCAAGGAATTGAGTACTTTTTTTGAGAATTTTCTATGCTATATTGATATTTGGTTCTTAACATATGGGATGAATGGAAGAATGACGAAAAAGTGTGGACTTTCATTCAAAGGTTGCAGCATGATTTCAGTGCATCAGATACATTTACATGGAAAAATGATTCACTATGGTACAAAGATCGCTTATATTTATGTAAGAACTCCCAACTCAAACAAAAGGTACTATTGGAATTGCACACCTCTCTAGTAGGAGGGAACTCGGGATTTTTGA
>ML797637.1:130689-168470 GCA_009831015.1 Picea engelmannii
AATATATCAAAACTCATACCATTATCCATCAAACAAACTTGGGTCCATTACCCAAACCTGGGTTCTCCAACTTCTCATGGCCATAACTCTCTAACTGTGAGGAGTTATGTGACATTCCACATACCACCGGAAATGGAATGACAAGAACTATCTATATAGGATAGTTTCATTGAAAAATTCACTGAACTTCATCTCATTATTCCACAAATAAGCATGGGTTCTCTAACCATACTTCTAGGATAACTCAATCCGCAAAGCGTCTTCCCGTGAGGGATTTCACCATAAGGGGACCACCTTGGAGTTCATCCATTTCTAATTATTATCAAGCATGATAAGACAATAACGAGTCATATTTACATCAAACAATCTTGGTTCCATTACCCAACCTTTGTGCTACACGACTTTCTTCAAGGGTTGACATCAATGACAACCAACCTTAATGGTTGGCAACACTCTGATGCAATACTGAAATCATATCACTCATGCTCCCCCTTTGGCATTGATGGCAACACTCTGATGCAATACTGACATCATATCACTCATGCTCCCCCTGGAACTATGCCTCTGTCCTCTACATATGATAAATCTTCTCCCCCTGGAACCATGCCTCTGTCCTCTGTATCTGATAACTCTCTCCCTCTTTGTCATCAATGGAAAATGTATCTTTTCATTCGGGGTTGCTCCCCCTGACTGAACTGTCTTCTTATGGTGCTTCCTCATGTACATATAAGACATATAAGATAAGCATTCAAAATCATTCATTTTGGAGTAGAAATAACTCTGAGTCTCTGGCGAATATACTCAAAGGCTTCCCGTGGAAGTGGTTTTGTAAAGATGTTTACCACTTGTTCTTTTGTGCCCACATACTCAACTTTGATGTTTTTTTCTGCAACCTGTTCCCGTAAAAAGTGATACTTGATTGGAATGTGATTCATCTTGGAGTGCATCACCAGATTCTTTGAGATACTGATGGCACTTGTATTATCACAATAGATTGGAATTGGCTCATCATACTCAACCTGTATATCTATCAGAGTTTGTTTCATCCAAAGAACCTGTGTACAACATGATGTTGATGCAATGTACTCTGCCTCGGCTGTAGGTAAGGATACTGATGATTGTTTCTTGCTTAGCCATGATACTAAACACTCACCCAAGTAGAATGTTGCTCCAATGGTGCTTCGTCGGTCATCAATACAACCTACCCAATCTGCATCTGTGTAGGAAATAAGTGATAGATCCTTTCCTTTTGGATACCATAATCCAAACTCTTTTGTTCCTTTGATATATCTGAAAATCCTCTTCACTGCTAATACATGTGATTCCTTTGGTACTACTTGAAATCATGCCACCTGTCCAACTGCCTGCATTACATCTGGTCTGGATGTTGTCACATATAGTAGGTTGCCAATCATTGACCTGTATTTCCTCTAATCTGTAGACTTCGAATCATCATATTTTCTCAACTTGCAACTGGTTTGCATGGGAGTGATAACTGGTTTCCAATATTCCATACCGAACCTTTTTAGCATTTCTCTGATATACTTGGTTTGAGAAATAAAAATTCCTTGGTTGCTTTGGCGTATCTGAAGTCCTAGAAAGAAGGATAGTTCTCCAAGTAACGACATTTCAAATTCATTATGCATATCTTTTGCAAATTTCTGGCTTAACATGTCATCATCACTACCAAAAATAATATCATCTGCATAAACTTCAATTAATAAAATATTACCTTTACTTACCTTGATGTAGAGGTTGTTTTCTGCACTTCCTTTTCTGAACCCTGCTTGTTGCAGATACTTATCTTGTTTAGAGTGCCATGCTCTAGGAGCCTGTTTTAGACCATACAAGGCCTTATTCAATTTACACACATAATCTGCATTTTCTGACAACTGAAATCCTTCTGGTTTTTCAATGTAGACTTCTTCTTCAATTTCCCCATTCAGAAAAGTTGGTTTTACGTCCATTTGATACATTTTAATATTTTTGGAGCATGTATAAGCTAAAAGCAAACAGATTGCTTCCATTCTTGCAACTGGGGAAAATGTCCCTTCAAACTCGATTCCTTCAACCTGTGCATATCCTTTACATATCAATCTAGCTTTGTTCCTTGTAACCTGTCCATATTCATTCAATTTATTCTTGAAGACCCACTTTGTGTTGATCACATTCTTATTCTTTGGTCTTGGAACCAATTCCCAAGTGTCATTTTTATCTATTTGATCCAATTCTTCATCCATGGACTTATTCCAAGATTCATCCTTGTTGGCTTCTTCAAAACACTTTGGTTCAATTGTAGATAAGAGTGTTAGGTGTGTTTGTTCTGGTGAACGGATTCTTCTTCTAGTCTCAACTCCTGCATCTTTGTTTCCAATAATCTGATCGGAAGGATGATTCTTCTGTACTCATTTACTGGGTGTCTTTGGAGACACTTGTTGAAATTGCTCTTCTGCTTCCATCGGATTCTCTTCATCTTCCTCTTCTACTTCTTTTTCATCTTCTGCATCTTCTTCTAAGGGTTGTTTCATTGATTCATTTTCCTCCTTTGATTCTAGTCTGCCTGTTTCATCAATTGTTACATTGATGCTTTCCACAACTTTGTTCAATATTGGATTGTAACACGTGTATGTTTTCCTTGTACTTGAGTAACCAACAAGTACTCCTTTGTCCGCACGAGAGTTAAAGTTTCCCATTCTGCCATCTTCTCTTTTGATATAACATTTTCTTCTAAAAACTTTGAAGTTCTTTACATTTGTTGGTCTTCCTTTCCATAGTTCGTAAGGATTTTTGTCAGTGTTGTTTCTGAGCATTACTATGTTTTGAATGTGAATTGTTGTATGCACTGCCTGTGTCCAAAAAATATCTGTCAATTTCGAATCCATTAACATTGTTCGAGCCATTTTATGTATTGTCATGTTCTTTCTTTCAAAAACTCCATTTTGTTGAGGTGTCCTAGCAACAGAGAATTGTCTTTTTATTCCATGATTGTTGCAGTATTCCATAAATTCCTTTGAGGTGAAATATCCTCCATTATCAGATCTCAAGCATTTGATTTTTGAATCCATTTCATTTTCAACCATTTCCTTGTAGATCTTGAAGTTTTCAAAAGCTTATGACTTGTTCTTGAGAAAAAAAACTGCAGTTATTCTTGTATAATCATCAACTAATATTAAGCCCTTTGTTTTAGTTGGTCCAACTAGATTAGTATGCATAGTTTCCAGTGGTCTTGTTCTTGAATATTCCTTTGATTTAAACCTGGTCTTTGTTTTCTTTCCTTGTTGACAATGCTTGCATAAAGTGTTGGTTGGTTTCATGATCTAGGGCATTTCTTTGACTGCTTCTCTTTTACTAACTTTGATAAGGTTATCAAAATGTATGTGCCCCATTCTTCTGTGCCATAGCCAACTTTCATCTTCCTTTCCTAGAAAACACTTTTCATTTCCAATTTCACTTAACACATATATGTTGCTTGAAGTTCTTGCAGTTGTAGCGACCAATTTCCTTGAACTTTCTTTTCTTATCTCACACTTTTGTGAATCAAAAGTAACTTTATGACCTTGGTGACAGATTTGACTCACACTTAGAAGATTATGTTTCATATATTATACTAGTAAAACATTTTCTTCCTTTTCATTCTCGTTCCCAATTCAAACTGTGCCTTTTCCAATGATTTTGGTTGAATCGTCATTTCCGAAGGAGACTGATCCATCTCTTTCATTTCGTAATGTAAGAAACTTGTCTCTATCACCTGTCATGTGTTTTGAACATCCACTGTCAACATACCAACCGTGTTTCTTCTGCTTAGTTGTTAGATAAATTGTGCATTCTTCATTTCTATATTGATCTTTCTTTCTTATCCATGTCATTTTGTGAGGTTCCTGTGTGTGATTGTTGTTATTTTGTTGAGGTTCTTTAGGAAGGACTGTCATTCTGCAATCTTTGACCACGTGTCCAAAATTGTTACATTTGTAACATTCCACTTAAGTGCTCAAAGATTCAAACATGTTGTAACTTCTTCTTTGTGTTTCACTAGGTATTCTTGAATAATCCCTTTGTGTATGACCCTCAAAGTTGTCATTGTTCATGTTGTTAGCTCTGCAATTCACAGCTTTATGTCCAAAATTATTACATGCATAACATAAACCAAAAAATATAGTTTGATACCTGGGAGTTGAAGATCTTCTGAAAGGAGGTGCTCTTATGAATCCTTCTTCTTCTTGAAGCCTATCTGTTTGTTGTTGATTCTGAAATCTGAATCTTCTTGGTGGAGGAGTGTCCATGTAATCTTCCTATCCCCTCTTATTGTTTTTGCATAACTTTTTGGATACGTTTCTTGCTCTGTTGTTTTGGAGCTTGATCCCTTTTCTGTCTGATTGTATCCAAGTCCAGACTTGTCAAGATGAGATTTTTTACTACTGATAATGTCATCCAGAACTTTTGAGCTATTCTGCATATTTTTCTTTTGAATATCCTTTCTTAGTGCGACAATCTCTGCTTCCAAGTTTCCAATGATCCCGTCCTTTTCTTATAGCTTTTATTTGAGTGCTTCATCAATTCTTTTATCTTCTTCTATTTGAACCTTAAATTTTGTGATCATTTGTTCTAGTTCTCGAGTATCCTTTTTCTTGTCTAGTTATGCTTGTAGTTTCTTTTTTTTCTTGTTTTCTCTTATGATAACTTCTATGGCACACATTAATTCTTCTCGATAGTCAACTTCTGCTTCTTCAATTTCTTCTTAGACTTCTTCATATTCTTCTTCGGCTTCTTCATATTCTTCTTTAGAGTCTTCTTTGTCAGAGTCTTTTATTGCCATGAATAGAAGTCTTCCTATCTCACTGTGACTGACTTCATCTTCATCTGACGATGATATATCTTCTTTGGTGCATAAGCTTTTCTTGAAAACTTTCTTTGTATTTATTTTGTCTTTATATGTGTGTTTTCCTTTTGAGTAACCTTCGTCATTTCTCTTTTTCTTATGAGGACATTTGTTATCAAAATGACCAATACCATCACAATTAAAACAAATTAAAGGAAGTTTACCTCTATACCTACCGTCGGTTCCCTTGTTCAGTCTTTTGACGAAGTTGGCCACTTCTTCATCATCTTTCGCGATGTCACTATTGATGTTATATTCTTCTTGTTCCTTTTTCTTTTGCTTTGATATTTTGGATGATTTGAAGGCTGCTTCTTTTACATCTGGATTTTCATGTTCAGTTCTCATTTCATATGCTGTGAAGATTCCATACAGTTCGTCCATGCTTATTGAGTTTAGATCTGATCTTTCTTCTAGCGTTGATATCTTAGTGTTAAATCTCATAGGAAGAGATCTTAGTACCTTTTGAAAAATTACAGATTCTTCGATTTCTTCTCCCAATCCTACGATTTCATTCACTGTTTCATCGACTCGTAAGAAGTAGACTGCAATATTCTCATCTTCCTTCATTTTTAGTTGTTCGAACTGACCTCTGTAAGTTTGAAGCTTTGTTTCTTTGACTTTTGTATCTCCTTCATAAATATTTCGAAGCTTGTCCCAAATCTCTTTAGCGGATTTACAATGTGCAACTTTGGTGAATATTGTATCACTGAGACCATTCAAAAGTGCATTTTTGGCTTTGGAATTATTCTCACCGAGTTTCACTGCTTTGTCATTGGTTGGTGGAACTTCTGGTGTTGTGTATCCATCTACAATTGATTTCCAAACTTGAAATCCATGTGCTTGCATATATTTCTTCATCCTTATGCTCCAAAAAACATACTTTTGTCCATAAAACTATGGTATTCCATTTTTATACAAGTTGGTACTCTCCATGATCTACCTTTCAGTGGTTAAACTAATTTCTGAAGGAACCTGCTCTGATACCAATTGTTGGATTACTGAGAGGGGGGGTGAATCAGTAATAGTGTAATTATAATCCTTTTTCTTCAAATAATCCAAGTGTTATATCAATGTAGAATTTTTATCCAATAATGAGCAATAAGAAATGAACATTCACACACATACACAGTACACCAGTGTTTTACGTGGAAACGCAAATCGGGAGAAAACCATGGAATGCTTTTTCTTATATGTCTTGAAGAATTACATTCATTGGAAGCACCAACTTCCTTTGTTTTCCAATTGCAACTGGAAGGAGGCTTCAACCCCTTAGTTTCTTAGGCTACAACCTGAGGGAAGCTCCAACTCCCCAATTCTCTGGCTACAACCAAAAGGAGGATACAACCCCCTATGTTGTCCGGCTACAATCGGAAGGTGGCTACAACCACCTGTCCTTGCCCCGTCCAACCACCCCGAAGTAGAAGTAGAATGATGGAACCACTGTCACACTATCACTATGAGATATACCACTGTAAACATGTACCAATAAACCTAAACCATGCATCAACCTGTTTCATAAACAAGTGCATCAACCATGCACCAACTTGTACCATAAACAAGTGCATCAACCATGCACTAACATGTACCAAACAAACTGTAATCAACCTGTACCATAAACAAGTGAAACCAACCATGTACCAAGTATGTACCAATCATGTGTCAATTTCTCATCAAATATGACTCATCAATATGTACCAAAATCATCAACTATACACCTCATGTATGTGTCAACTCATCAACTACTTGTCTCAACCATGTACCCAACTTGTACCTCAACCAAAATCCATCATCAATTTCATCATCCAAATATGATTTACAACTCTGTAATAGACCTGGTGTATATGATCACATACCTGCAAACCTTCCTTAACTTTAAGCAACAAGAGACTAGCATTTACATCAAACTTTTCTTTAGTCTCACATGACTAGTTTTGGATTAGTCAACAACCCTAACTTGAAATAATCATAAATTTGTACCTGTAATGAATAAAGATCTAAAACTAATACACAATGTTATTTAGTGTGTTTTGTGCAATTCCTCCAGGTGTCACTACTTGAAACCTCTCATTATAGTAGTTATAGCAAAAATGGCATACCTTGATGAATTTTGTCTTATTCTAGAGAGAGACCTTGTAGAGTGTGCCCTGCGGGGAATATTTTTTGAATCGATCTGAATCTATTACACAGCATACTAAAGACTGTAATCTAAACAACACATTTTTTATTACTGAATTTGGATCTGTTATGAAGACGTTATGACGTTTTTACCCGAAACACCTTTTTTTGACTAGTTTCGGGACTAGCCAGAAACCCTATTTTCCACGGAGTGTAACTCCAAAAATAAAACGACCCACAAGCTGAATTTTTTAACACATATATTTGGATATGTTTCCTCAATGGAATAGAAATTTCATGATCTGAATCATTCTATAAAAAAAATTAGTGCGAAAATGGTGAGATGACCTGTAAATAACATACCTTAGAAAGCATTATCAAAAGAATTTATCCTTCCTTGAATTTCGGCCTTCTTTTCTTCACCTTCCCTCAAAAATTCATCTTAGGTATCCTTTGTTTACCTTATACACCTATAGGTATTCAATATGCTCAAGTGTGTCTTAAATGAGAGATCCTTGCCTCTTATTTAAACTCTCCAAGTAGCTTCCTTAAAAACATCTTCTAGGTCACTTTGCCCACTTTCCTTATTTTAGGGTTAACCCACTTCTAATTTCTCCATTAAATTTACTATTTAAATAATTTATTTTATATTCACTTTGAATTATAGTACACTCATCAATTCACTTTATTATTTACCTTCTAAAATATCTTAAACCACTTTGACTACTTTGACCTTTTGGGGCTTCTAGATGACATAAGAGGGTCCTCCAACTTCGTAAGACCATAACTCTCAAACTGTGAGGGGTTATGTGACGTTACACATACCACCAGAAATGGAATGACATGTACCATCCATATGTAATATTATTACTTACAAATATATCAAAACTCATACCATTATCCATCAAACAAACTTGGGTTCTCCAACTTCTCATGGCCATAACTCTCTAATCGTGGGGAGTTATGTGACGTTCCACATACCACCGTAACTGGAATGACAAGCATTATCCATATAGTATAGTTTCAATGACAAATTCACTGACCTTCATCTCATTATTCCACAAATAATCATGGGTTCTCTAACCATACTTCTAGGATAACTCAATCCACAAAGCGTCTTCCCGTGAGGGATTTCACCATAAGGGGACCACTTTGGAGTTCATCCATTTCTACTTATTATCAACCATGACAAGAAAATAACGAGTCATATTTACATCAAACAATATTGGGTCCATTACCCAACCTTTGTGCTACACGGCTTTCTTCAAGGGTTGACATCAATGACAACCAACCTTAATTAACACGTTCATCTAAATCTAAAACAACAATTGTGGTATCGGGCCTTTTGCCAAATATCTTATCTCTAACATTTCTTTTAACTTTGCAGGTATTCTCATCATGATTTTCTTCATGAAAGTTACACCAAGTGTGAGTCATTATGGCCTTTGGCTGAAAAGTGATTTCATTAGTATTTATAAAAGGTGATAGGGAAGAAGAAGAAGCCTCGGGGGAAGAGGAAGAAGAAATTCCTTTTCGTTCGTAGGCTATCATCCTATTATTCATATCTTGCATGAGTTGTAGAATGGCATACATATTTTTTTGCTTGACTAAGTCTCCCTTGGGAAGACATGTTCTTTCAAGTTTCTCTTCATATTATAGGAAAGCCTGAAGGGCGGAACTGAGATTGTGGATAGCCTTATCTTCAAGCATGTGACGATAAGGAGAAGGTAAAGAATTATAATAATACATGAAAGCAGCTTGATTTTGAGGACATATTAGTTCGGGGATTTGATTATATAGCTTGGTGAAACGGAGGTTAAAAGATTTAATGGTTTCCCCATCCTTATAGGCAATATTGTTGTATTCCCTTAACTGATCAGCTAGACTGTTGGGCTATCCATAAGTGGATTTGAACCAATAAACCACTTATTTCCTATTTGAAAGTATTTTGGGCTAGAGGTCAAAAAAATCTGTTGCATGTTTCCCTTCGAGAGAATTGACAAATGCATGCAAGTGTTGTTATCATTAGACCCTATGTTATGAAAAGCATTATAAAATGCTACCAGGTTTCCATTTGTGGTAACAATACCATTTTCTGAGAACCTAGGTAAATCATCCTTGAATTTTGACAATGGTTGGGTGGCTGGTGTGAGATTCAAGGGAGAAGACACGTGTCAGGGGGTGGTTGTAGCATCTTCCTCAAATTGAAAATGTCCATATTTCTTAATGACATTAGCAGGATTGGTAGTAGATTGAATAAGGACTTTATGGCTATATATACTTCCAATCACAGATGAAGCATAAGGTTGTGAGGAGGAGGAACCTTCGGTGCCACTACCACTACCCAAAGACGTCATGTTGAAGGTGATATGTATGGGTTATGAAGATGAACTGGCAGAATCAGATATGGTTCACCTAAGAGCACTTTGTTGTGTTGATAAGACAATTTTACTCCTTCCTATTTCATAAATAGGGGTAACTTTAGGGAACAATCCTCTTCTTCTTTGAGAAATACGACAATTAAAGGACATAAAATAAAATATTAAACAGGTAAGAGGAAAGGTTACTGTTGATTTCTAGGCTTCCTTTGTCTGGCTTCCCAACGGTCATGAATATTTATGTCCCTTCCAATTGTTTCCCAAGAGCGTTCGAGTTCAACATGAGTACTAGCAATTTCTAAAATAGTGTTGAATAAAGTCAAGGCAATGTTGGTCTGGTCATCAAGACCTTTTCCAATATCAGGTTGTCTCACAACGGGTACTGTCATGGAAAAATCAGTCAAAGAGTAATCGAAAAAAATAGGAAAATAAAATACAATCGTGATACAATCAACCAGAGAGATATGGAAAGATCTCCCCAGTATGGTCGCCAAATAAATGTTGAGGAAAATGTACGAAGAACCTTACTCAAACATTTTCAGATTTTGTTAGGTTAAGGCAAGATAGTTGGGATTGTTACCCGGACTTTATAGACTTAAATTCAAAACAATCACTTAATCCACAGATAATATATACGAGGGATCAAGGATGATTTTATATATTATATGCAACTATGCAAAAGAAAGAAAGCAAAAATATACATAAGTGTGTACATGGATAAGAGACAAGGAAAAAAACAAAATCTGAAAAATATCATTAAGATACACATGTGAGACTGAAATCAGAAATTTGATTTTTATATTAACTTCATTATGAGATACAAAAAAAAAATCTCTTTACAAACCCCTGCGAAGGTGGGGACCAAAGTAAGATTTAGAAGTATTCGATGGGAACCATACAAAAAGACTTTGACAACAAAAGAAAAATTGAAGCTAAATATCTAGATCAACTTGCCATAAAAATGTTGTCACTTGACTTTGCAAAATATTCTTTATCAGTCATGAAATATAATCCATAAACAAACAAGAACACACATACTTCCAAAGATAGATCATACACCTTTAGAAACAAGTTGTTGAAATATGTGATTCATTTTTGAATCCTCCTTCCTTCAATAAGACCATGTTGTCATCAAGATGGTTTAGATTTCTAGTAAACTCAGAATGAATGAAGAAAATAATTATCTCACAAGTATAGAGTAGATATTATATCATAAGTTCCCCTTCTGTTTTCTCTAAACAAATAATAATACATAAATAAGGGTCTATTAAAATAATAACTAAATAGGTGGGACCCCTTGTGACTCCAATTTTCATTTTTAATGATCATCAAAATATGAAATATAACACCCCAAAAATTAACTCAAATATTCGCCTTGTAACTCCCATCCTCATATAAATAGTCAAATATTTTAGTATCAAAATAAAACATGACTATATCCAAAAATAGAATCATATTCATGTTCTCCAAAACATTATGTCTAAATGTGTCTTTACTTTCCAAAACATTTTGTCATTATACCAATAAAATATGTCCTTAAAAATAATAATAACATTAAAAAGCATTAAAACCCATATTTGTTGTGAGAGGTATTTTGTCTCTTTTCATTGCTTCTTTCTTTTGATCCTTTTTCTGATTTTTCCTATGCAATAGCCTTCAATTGATTGGAACCTTGTGGCTGGATTTCACTGATGACATGGGAGAAAATATCTTTAAGGTGGAGATGACAGGACATCGATTCAGAGGAGTCTTTGGAATACTTGGAGGGATTAGCCACCTCTTTTTGGAAGACTTGGAGGGACTTGGAGGGTCCCACCTATTTAGTATTATTTAAAAATATATATACGTAATAATGCATTGCAACCCATTTGCAGGCATGAATTTTATGTTTCTCTTTTGGGCGTCAACAAATTGCCGACTCCACAAGTAAATTTGTTTTCAATAGATTTAGAACTCAGAATGTTTGGTTTCATAGACCATTAGAATTAGATTATTGAGATTGTTCATAAAATAGTTATGAAACATGGGGGAAATTATGATATGGGACTTCAGGGAACAACTTATAGAAAGTGAGATGTATGAGGAGAATTGGTTTTGTATGCATAACAACCAATAAGGTTCATAACTGATAACACTATAAAATTTCAAGGAGAATGCTTATGATATGCTCTTGAATCTCAAGATGGAGGGAAGAAAGGGATAGCAAAAAAAAGGAAGAAAACAAATCCAACTATATTACAACAGTATTGAAAACAAAAAGGTATTCCATCAGTGTTTCAAAAGGATGATATCGTAACATCTATGTATATCTTATTCTCATTGATATACAATACTTACAGAATGAAATCATTATGGAAAAATTGATCCAGACTTTATTTCTGATGACCATGCAAAACAAACAACAACAAAAAAAAACTCAATAAACGAAAGTGACAAGAAAAACATAAGACAAAAATATATGCAATAGTCATATTTACACAAAATATAGCCAGAGATCAAGTTGGTTCCGCATAATGTTTCAAGTGGGAACCATTGGTACTGTAAGAAAAAAAAAAATCATCCAAGTCTTTAAGAAGATACGAATTTGTGTCAAGGATAAAAGCAATTTTGAAAGGACCAATCCATAACTTTTGGAACTTAGAATGTATCCCTCTCTCAGCTTGGGTTGAGTCCCATAGTAATACTTTGTCATCGATCTTAAATTCCGTAGACTTTGCTCGTTTGTTAAAATACTTCTCCATCGTTTGCTACCTCCTTTTCAGATTTTCCAAGGAAAAATTTCGTTGTTCTTCTAGGGCTAACAATCTATTTATCCTTTGGGAAACATTAGAAGAATTTAATTCTTCGGTCTATAACATCAATTGTAAGGAATAAATCTCTAGTTAATTAGGCAGAATAGCCTATTGGTCGTATACAAGTTGAAAGGGAGTAAAGCATGTAATTTCTTTGGTGGTTTTACGGTCTGTCCAAAGAGCATAAGTTACAAGTGTGTGACACTGGTGAGGTTTGTCTATATGATTCTCTTTATAATACTAACCAGATTCTTGTTAGTGGACTATGCTTGTCCATTTCCCTGAGGGTAATAAGTAGATGAAGTGAAATGATTGACACCTAATTTATCCAGAAATTGGGTCAATTTTGTATAAATGAAGGTTGTACCATTGTCCGTAATGATTTCTAATGGAAGGCGAAATCTAGAAAATATATTGGACTCTAGAAAAGAAATTACTTGTTCATCTTGTGCATGTCTAAGAGGGACATACTCATCCCACTTAGTAAAGTAATCAGTGGATGTCAAAATAAAGATATGACGTGCAGAGGATGAAGGATTAATTGGACCAATAAAGTCTAGACCCCACTTAGAAAAAGGGAAATCTGGAAGGACAGGTTTTAAAGGCGTGGCAGAAAGACGTTCTTTACCAACGATGTTTTGGCATTTATCATAATAACTTGCAAATTTATAGGAATCACGAAAGATAAAAGGCCAGTAATAATCATTTCTTATGATCTTAAAAGTAGTAGCTTTAGCAGAAAAATGGCCACCAATATGAATGACAGATGTTGATGATCCATGGATCTCGTGTAATATTTTCAGTGCTTCCTCATCATTTACACATAGGAGCAGAAAACCATCAAAAGATCTTCTAAACAAGGAGTCTCTTAAAATGATATACTTAGAAGCTTCAAGGTGGAGTCTCCATCTCTTATGAGGATCCAACTCGTCTGGGCACCTTTGATACTACAAATAATACACCAGATTTTTATACCAAGGATGCTCAGATATAGAGAGATTTTGATTTTCAATATAAAATAGCATTGAAAGAGGGTTATATTGATCATCAAAATCTTCACTTGGTTCAGGATGTTGAGCTAAGTGAAGGGCTAAGTCTCATCCCTTGATGGTGTTCAAAGTCATAATTGTCAAATCATGCTTCTGAATTTTGGCAAGCCAATGTGAAAGTTTTCCTGAAAGGTAAATTTATGAAATTAGAAACTTGACAATAGACAAAGGGACTTTTACCTGCATATGTTTGCCCAAAATAAAATGGCGAAATTTTTCTACAACTTTGACAAGAGAAAAAGCATGTTTCTAAATATAATAGTATTTGATCTTGTCATTTGATAGACTTTGAATCATGTAAGCTACAATTTTTTCATTGTTTTGTTCATCACATTATAAGAGGATAGAAAAAATTGTTTCCTCAGTGGCATTGGTATATATGATAAAATCTTTCTCAAAATTTGGTTTTGCCAGAACCAGTGTTGAACTGATCGCTTTCTTAATCTTAAGGAAAGAATTATCGACATCAGATGTCCAAGAAAAAGAACGATATTCCTTCAGAATATTATGGATTGGTTTAACCATGACATCAAAACCAAGAACAAATCTACGAACAAAATTAATAATACCCATAAAAGCTTGAACTTCTTTCTTGGATGTGGGGGAAAGGAGGTTTACAATGGCAGTAATCCTCTCATGATCTATACTTATCCCTGAATCAGAAACACTGTGTCTGATAAGCTTACCCTTCGTGACACCGAAAAATAGATTTGGAAGGATTTAAAGAAATGCCAAATTTTCTGCAACGCATGAGAACTTTTCTACGATGACCAAAATGATCCAACCGGTTTTTAGAATAAACAGTGAAATCATCAAGATAAACCTGGATAATCTTACCGATTAGATCGTCAAAAGATATCTACATAGCCTTCTGAAAAGTGGCATCTGCATTAGATAATCCAAAAGGCATATATTCATAAGAAAATGTGTCCAAGCATGTAGTAAATGTGGTTTTATATCTATCAATCCTTTTTATCTTGATTTGATTATATCCATAAAAATTGTCAAGTAAAGACATCATTTGAGACCCTGTGACCTATTGTAAAATCATCTCCATATTCGGAAGAGAAAAATGGTATTTTACACTTGCTCTATTTAATGCACGAAAATCGACATATAATCTGATCTGATCAGTAGTTTTCCGAACAGGGACCAGATTTGAAACCTATTCAGAATACTTAACTGGAAAGATTATATGAGATTTCAACAATTTTTCCAATTCTTTCCTAATGGTGGCTTCAAGCATGGGATTGATATGTATTTGCCTTTTCCTAACTGTTTTTTCCCCTTCCTTGATAGGAATGGCATGTTGTATGAGAGTCGGATCAAAACCACGAAGATCCTCATATGACCAAGAAAAAACATCTTGAAACTCACGGAGTAATTCTACAAATTTCACTTTCTCTTCATTAGAACATTGAGCACCTAATTTAATGATCTTTGGATATTCGAATGTCCTAATATTCAAGGAAATGGTATCACTAACTTTCCTTTTTGACTCCTCTTCCTTATGTGTTTATTTGTTGCCTACATCACTTAATGAAAATGAACTCTCGAGAGGAGTGATATTAAATGATAACATATTTGAAATCAACATCCAAACAAATTGGATATAACGTTTAAGTAACCTATTGTTTGGTACATGAATCTTTCGTATAAGATTCATAACAAGTTCAGAATCACCAAATATTGTCAGGTGGCCACAACCAAGATTATATTCATTTTCAATGCCCAACAATAAGGCCTCAAACTCAACAACATTGTTTGTACAAGCAAATTCTAGCCTATAAGAGAAATTGTGAATTTTGCTTATAGAATGATGTCGACTCCATTACCGTCATTTGAACATGAGCCATCGAAATACATGTGCCACATGCCGTCATAAAAATCAATTGGTTTAAGTATAGTGTCACCTTCATGAACAAAGATAGAGTACACCCCCAAATCTTCTTCGAGATAATTTGCATTGGGTTGGGGAACACTCTCTATAAAAGGTGAAATTCTTCCTTCCCTAAGAACTATAATGTTCTTTCTATTTCGAGGGATGGATAAATGTGTACCATCTAGTGAAAGGTATCCACCAGTTAAGGTTTTCCAGTCCTTTCCCAAAATAATTGAGTAGTTACTCACCAACATATCAATTACTTCGATATTAAGAGGTGTCCTTATCTCGAGATGTGCACACAAAACTAAGGTTACATCCTTGATTTCACCTATAGTTGATTGTTGCAAATTATTGTACGAGAGCATGCTTCTAGAATTTTTGTTGGTAAAAGATAAGCCAAGATCTTCCATGATAATTTTAGACATCACACTTGAACCAGACCCTCCATCAATTAGGCAACAATGAACTATTTTATCCATGATTTTTACAGAGATATAGAAAGGGGTTTTTTTTTACAGGGTTCCTAAAATTATTTACACCTATCTTATTTACAGTTGAGTCTTCTTTCTTTAACTCTTCAAATAGATTGGCTATAGTATAAATCTTACCTTTCATAAAGTCCTTAAGATGCTTATGTTTTTATGGGATGACAACCATGTCCAAAAGGGTAGAATTAGCTTTGATATTAGCCAATTGATTAAGGATATTGTACTTAGAAGAGGGGAAGAGGAGGAGATACTCCTTAATTACTTGAAGTTCTGAAAGTTTGTGTATCAACACTTTGAGAAGATGAACTTGGGGTAGAAGAAGTGTGTGGAAGATCAAAATTGCTCTTGGTAGTGTAAGATTTATTCATGGTATTGACTACCATAACATCCTCTAGTTCAGCCCAATCTAAAACAACGATCGTGGTATAGGGCCTTTTGCCAAAGATCTTATCTCTAGTATTTATTTTAACTTCGCATGTATTCTCATCATGATTTTCTTCAAAAACGTTACACCAATTGCGATGCATTATAGACTTTGGCTGAAAATTGCTTTCATTAGTATTTCTAAAATGTGCTAGGGAAGAAGAAGAAGCCACGGGGGAAGAGGAAGAAGAAATTCCTTTTCATTCATAGGATATCATCCTATTATTCATATCTTGCATGAGTTGTAGAATGGTAGACATATTTGTTTGCTTGACCAAGTCTCCCTTAGGAAGACATGTTCTTTCAATTTGCTCCTCATATTCTAGGCAAGCCTGAAGGGCAGAACCGAGATTGTCGATAGCCTTTTATTCAAGTTTATGATGACAAGGAGAAGGTAAAGCATTATAATAATGCATGAAAGCAGCTTGATTTTGAGGATGGATTAGTTCGGGGATTTGATTATATAGCTTGGTGAAATGAAGGTTAAAATATTTAATGGATTCACCATCCTTATCGAAAATATTTTTGTATTCCCTTAACTGATCAGCTAGACTCTTGGGTTGTCCATAAGTGGATTTGAACCAATAAACCAATTCTTCCCAAGTTGAAAGCATTTTGGGCCAGAGGTCAAAAAAATTTGTTGCAGCTTTCCCTTCGAGAGAATTGACAAATAGACACATGCAAGTGTCGTTATCATTAGCCCCTATGCTATGACAAGCATTATAAAATGCTACCAGGTGTTCATTTGTAGTAATGATGCAATTTCCTAAGAATATAGGTAAATGATCCTTGAATTTTGGAAATGGTTGGGTGGCTGGTGCGAGATTCAAAGGAGAAGACATGTGTCAAGGGGCAGTTGTAGCATCTTCCTCCAATTGAAAAAGTCCATATTTCTTAATGACCTTAGCAAGATTGGTAGTAGATTGAATAGGGACTTGATGGCTATAAATACTTCCATTCACAGATGAAGCAGAAGGTTGCGAGGAGGAGGAACCTTCAGTGCCACTACCACTACCCGAAGACGTGATGTTGAAGGTGATAGGTATAGGTGATGAAAATGAACTGGAAAAATCAGATAGGGTTCGTCGAAGAGCACTTTGTTGTGTTGATAAGAAAAAATTTCTCCTTATTTCAGAAATAGGGGTAACTTTAGGGGAGAATCCTCTTCTTCCTCGAGAAATATGATAATTAAAGGACATGAAATAAAATATTAAATAGGTAAGAGGAAAGGTTACTGTTGATTTTTGGGCTTCCTTTGCCCGGCTTCCCAACATTCATGAATATTTGTGTCCCTTTCAATTGCTTCCCAAGAGCCTTCTTTTGATCCTTTTTCTGATTTTTCCTATGAAACAGCCTTCAACTGATTGGAACCTTGTGGGTGGATTTCACTGATGAAATGGGAGAAACTATATTTTAGGTGTAGATGAGAGGACACAGATTCAGAGGAGTCCTTGGAATACTTGGAGGTATTATCCACCCCTTTTCCTTTATCTAATTCTAGCTCGGGGATGGTAGTTTTTAATCTCTTGCTTGCATGAGAGGAGTGGAATGGCGAGGCAAGAGATTAAAAACTACCATCCCCGAACATGATCAGTTTGGTCATTTGGGTTGAATGGTGGTTGAGGAGGGGGTAATGGAAATGATAATGTAGGCCAACCATGATGATGTGCAGTGGGTTGATGGACAATCTCTTGCCAGCCATCATTGGCAGGTGGTTCTGGCTACATAGAAACATGAGGGGGGACACAGATACTAGAGAAATTTTGACTGGCTGGAAAGGAGGCCTCTCAAGTCTAGGTTGCAGAATTTATTGGCCAACTAGATTGAAAAAAACAGCTTGGAAAAGTTTCTTTAGTTCTTGCATATCAACGTCAAAATGTATTGAAAATCATGGCCTTCTATGGCCTCTTTGCCAATTATTTCCTCTACCTCTGTTTGCACCTCTTCCATTGCTTCCCCTGCTAAAAAAACTCATCCTGAAAAAATATTCCAGTCAGAATATGAAAACTTTTAACATTCCATTCACTAATAGTCTACCTAAATAAAATCAAGTTGTGGGCTCTATCATTCAAAACAGAACCATGAGCAGTCCATCCATTGACACAACCCATCAAATATCGAATTCAATAATCAATTTCAATTGAACAGGGAATTATAGGGTCATTGGCAAGATGGGGGGGCTTGTAAAGAATGAAAAATGGTAGCATGGACAGGAACCAACAAATGAATATTGTTCAAGAAAAAAGCAGAGCCTTTTATTTATAAAAACAATGTCTCCATATCAAAATTTCCAACTGAAATCATCATTCAAACCTTTTTAATCCTTTTTTCCTAAAAATGAAATTCAATATAATAGAATAGTGGATGAATTAAATGTTATTAGGAAGGTGGTGGGCATATAATGAGCGAAAAATGAGATAATGAATGGGAATGAGATGATTAATGTTTTGTTACAAGAAATAACATTTATTAATTTTAAAATCATCATTACCATCATTTAACAAAAACCATTTGAATATCCATTGTTTACCATGCCCATTTATTTCCAAAACTCCCACCAAATTTTGTTTGTGCCATAAGACTCTTTTTAAAGTTCAACATACAGAATACATAACATGGCAGCGATCCTTTTAAATTGTTCAATATAAAACTCAAAGGAAATTTACAGGATTATCAAACTTCCAAGTTTGATTTCCCCTTTTAAGGCCATAGATATTCTTTTAAACTAGCATAATGTTTTGTACGAGATTGTTTACAAAACGTTTTGACTCAGTCATAATCATAATAGAATGCCTCAGATCATGATGAGAGGAAAAGAAACATAAATCCATCGACCTTTCGTTATATAAAATTTACATCACAACCTCAACTAATATTTCCAAAACAAACCGGGTTCGAAACCCTAATGCGAACCTAGTTGGCATCGTTTCCATAGAATTCATACTAAACTCAAAATCGGTCAAATTCCCTCATAGATAAATAAAAAATGAGCCACGATTTTGTCAGTGATATCAATCTTTCCCACTGTTGGGTCAAAACAATTAAACAAAATTTTGAATCTGGGTTTTTCTTTATTCACTTTTCCGCATATTGGATGGGGAAATGAGGCCTGGAGCATCCATATGGGCCTAAGGTTTGAAACATGGGCTGCAAGAAAATAAAAACAAACTCCTTCCCATCAAAATGACAGCAAGATAAAACACACAGGCCACCCATAACTTCACAGTCATGGTAATAATAAGATTGCATATCCTCCAGGGTAAGGGTACTACGCAATAGTCACAAAACCCGACTATTATTTTTCTTTTATAGAGGAAACCCTCAAAATTAGTCATACGAAATGAATGAAACAGAACACATTCACCCACATACATTTTTCCAACAACCATGTTATAGTAATACCACCTTTGCTCCAAGCGCATACAACCATAAACTTCAAACAAAATAAAATGTTGAACAATATTTCCAGTTTGAAACATTTAAATGACGACAGGAAGAAACTCAGATTGAAATGTGAGTTATATGGCCAGAGTGCCCACAACAAATCCATTGTAAACTTTGGAAAACAAACACATTATGCATGCAAACTCTAAGTCCCAACAAATCGATTTCATCTGGATCAGAGCTAACAATCCATGAATGGAGAGATAAGAGCCAACATACCTATAAGAAGAATGCCAGAAAGCTAAAGAGCACAACTATCTTTTCACCAAAGGTCGATTACAATTGAGGCGCTACTAACCAAAATGTGAGGAGAATAGTGAAGGTGGTGGATTCGAGGTAGGGTAAAAACGACGTGCAATAAATGCACGTCGCTTCCCATCCTTTTCATTAAATTCCATCAACCACAACCAAATATGGAACGCACCCAACCTCCAAAAACCTTGTTCCAAACATATAATATCGACCATCATATATCCAATAGCCATAAAACATAACATGATATTTTTAAACTCAAAGTCGAATCGGCCTCCCATGTGAATCTCATAGCAATAATATGCCCATCTAACACTTAACACCAAAATAACATGTCCACATTCCTTGCTAATGGAGTATTAGCATTCCACATAATAATCATCGTCCATATATATAACAATTATACCATAAGTTGCATGTGGCTTATACTTAGAGTTGGAGCAATATATCAAAGTCTAGGTGTAGCAAGAGTAAACTAAAATGTCTAATAAAATAAACATTTTCTCCATTTTAAAATCAAATTGCAAACACACCCAACATCCATTAATTGCACATAGAAACAGGTTAGGATATCCCTCCTTATTCTCAAACTGTGAAATCTTTCTCGTAAGGTAATCATGAGCGCAACAAGAGGAGTGCTTTCCCTCATTATTTTTCTAAAGGGGTCCCACCTA
Source organism: Picea engelmannii (assembly GCA_009831015.1). Lineage (NCBI taxonomy): Eukaryota > Viridiplantae > Streptophyta > Pinopsida > Pinales > Pinaceae > Picea > Picea engelmannii. The sequence goes on from ML797637.1 coordinate 151,066, forward strand.
TTTAGTATTATTTAAAAATAAATAAATAAATATATATATATATATGCAATAACGCATTTCAACCCATTTGCAGTCAGGAATTTTATGTTGCGCTTTTGGGTGTCAACAGCCCGTACCTCCTCTCTTGAATATCTTGTTTTTGGGGGGTTAGGATTGGATATTCTAAAGGAGTCTGGGAGTCAATATTATATGAAGCATGCATAAGAGACAGTGCTTAAATAAGTTAATCAAGGAAGGAAGAGACCTATTACTAGGGTTCTTAGAGTAGGGATAACCCATGGTGGGGTTAAACCATGTTGATCATATCCATTAACATTCGTTGCTTGCGGGGGGAAGCCAAAAAATTGGCTCTCAATCGGTTGGTGGAAATATATAAGCATGAAGAGATTTTTATTCAGGAAACCATGGGCAAAGGAGATACTATAGTTAGGGATCTGAAGGAGTTCTTTGTGGGATGGGAATTCTTTTCTCTGGATGCAAAAGGATTTTTTGGTGGCGTCGTTATTGGTTGGAATCAAAACATTTCTTTAATCAACTCCTTAGTTGTGTGTTCAAGTTTGTGCATAGAGGTTTTTAGCAATAGTCTTGGCATGGAATTGACATTACTCAACGTGTATGGACCTTATGAGGGAAAACAAACTTTATGGACCAATCTTCTATCTTCGCAATGGATAAAGTTTGAAAATTTGATCATGGTGAGAGATTTGAATCTCACTTTGAATAGAGGTGAGATTTGGGGTACCTCTACAAGATATGATAGGTTAGAATATTTCCTTCTTGAACAGATTGAGAGGGTAGGTTGGGTCCATATTGAGCCTATTGAGTTGAGTCCTACTTGGCCAAATAACAGAGCAGGTGTGGAAGGGGTTTCCAAATGATTAGACAGGTTTCTGGTACATCATGCATTCAACATTGTTGGAAAATGTGGAAAGGTACAGGACATGGATTGATTATTCTCGATGTTTGGATCACTTCCTGATTATGTTGGAATTGGGTCAGGGTACCTTGAAGCCTAGGACCCATTTCAAATATAATCCTAGTTTTTTTTGTGAACGGGAGTTTCGGGATTTGGTGAAATCCTCTTGGAAGAGCTATGATGGAAATTTGGATGATTCTGCATGTTCTTAGTTTACTAAATCATTAAAATTGGTGAAAGAGGAAGTTGCATTTTGGGCAAAAAAGAGGTATAGAACTGTATATGGTTAGTTGAAGGATCTTGAACAGAAGTTGGATATATTTTTTAAAGAAAATTTTGAAGGGTTATTCAATGTAGAAGTGTTATAGAATAGTATCAAACTTATTGAATCCAAAAAATGTAAGTTTTTGTTGGATAGGTAGAATGATTGGCGAATAAAAAGGAGGTCCATTTGGGTCGACTAGGGGGACTAGAATACCATTTTTTTCTAGATTTAGGAAAATTTAGAATACCATTTGGGTACTGTCTAATAGAGAAGGAGATAAGGTTCTATGGTTTCAGGAGTTGGCAGACCTAGGGGTGCAATACTTTAGTGATATCTTTAAGGAACCTAAGAGGGAAAACATAGTAGAAACTCTTAGAGTGGTTGCTTATTTTCCTAGGATGGTGGATGAGGAGGATAATGAAAATATGTATAAGGCAGTCTCCAAGGAGGAATTGATCATTATTTTAAATACTTTTCAAAAGGATATAAGTCATGGCTCAGATGGGTGGATTGCTAAATTTTATTTGGACTTCTTCGATTTGAATGGGGAAGAGTTGAAAATCACATTTCTTTCTGGTGTAATAGGTATCTCTCCAGGGGGGTAGATTAGTTCTTGTAAAATATGTAATAGAGGCAATTCCATTCTTCTAGCACAATTTAACCCATATCCCAAATGGGTTTTTGGACAGGGTAAGAAAATGTTGTTGTTTTTTTTATGGAAAGGAGTGAGGATAAGGGATCTCACCTATTCAAATGGAAGTTGATAGTTGCACCTAAATCTCTTGGGGGATGGGGGCTCAAAGATAGTCACTTGTTTGGTTGTCCCTTAGCTGCAAAGTCCCTGTGGAATTTACTTACAAAAGACAATCTTTGGAGGAGGATCATCATACATAAATACAATGCACCAAATACACTATTGGAATGGGAAATAATGGAGAGGAGAAGTATATAGAATGTGTCAAATCAATGGAAATTCATGATATTATCCTTTCATATGATTAGTAATAATAAAAATAATTTAATTTTAAGGTAAAGGCCAATCTAAACACCAAATTGGTGTATGATACCCCCTTGTTTGTGGGAAAAGGTACCCCCCTTGGCGCAAATATTTGACTGCTAAATTCTACGGAGGTCTACATACCCTACCCCCCTAGATTTGAACTTGTGACCTCTTAAGAATAAACACGTGTTCTTAACCAGTAGGTACTTGACATGGAGGGTTGGAAATGGGGCACAAGTGAGGATAGGGATTGATGCAATGGTGGGATGTGGCCAGGTTGTCATTCTTACTGAGATATGTCCTTAACTTTGCATGAATTAGGTAGGGGCACACTAACTACAGTTAGCAATCCAACTGAAACTACCTTATGGTCACAAGGCTAGTTCTCAACTTAGGAATTAGGTTTGAATGATGAGATGTGTCAAGGATGGGAGTTCTTTCTAATTCAACTTAGAAGAGGCCATATAAGGTTGAGTAGGGATCTCGATGATTTAGTACAAGCAATGAACAAGACTAGGGGTAATTACACTATAAAGCTCGAATATTTATCTCTGTAATCCCTCAACCCTGCTAAGATCATATGGTGGTGGTAAAAATTGTGGAAGGTTAGGGCCTCCACCTAAGAGTATATTGTTTGTGTGGCTAATTCTAAGTAATAGAGTATTGACTTAGGAAATGCTTCAAAAGAGGAACAAGATTTCCCCTGAAAAGTGTCCACTGTGTAAAGCAAATGAGGAGATCACCACTCATCTTTTCTTGTCTTGTCCATTCTCTTTGCAAGTCTAGAAGGATTTAGAGACGTCATTGGGTTTTCAATATTTGTGGCACAAAGTGACTATGGATATAAACTTCCAAGAGTGGTTTATAAGAAGTGAGTTGAAGCCTTTTAGGGAAGTTCCCTTCTTAGTCACTTGGGGAATATGGTTGGCCTGCAACTCTAGTTTATTTGAAGATAAACATATCCCTATGTTTAAATCTATACTCAGGTATTGGCTATGTTGTTAGTTTACAAACCTAATCGGAGTATAAAGGAGAGGAGGGTTGTGGGAGCACTTTCGGTGGATAGGTCTTATGCTTAGAGTTTCTTCGGCGTGGCCTGTCTAGGGCCAAGGAAAACATGCAGTTTGGGTTTTGTTTTATTTCTCTCAGATTCTCATTTCTTCACTGCAAATGCTAATTTGGGAAAAGGAACAAATAATGTTGGGGAATTCAAGGCTTTACTCTTCCTTATGAAATCAACACTTAAAAAAGTGATTATAATGCCTCATATTTTTGGAGATTCATCTCTTGCTATAAATTTGATGCAGGATCAAATGTAGGTCCATAGTATTAGTGTATCCTCATTGGATGAGCATTTGAAGGAGATTTCAAGGCAATTTCAGGAGGTATCTTTCAAGCATGTCTACATGAAGCACAATGTTCAGGCTAATACCCTCTCTAAAGATGGTCTACAGTTGATGGAAAATCAGATCATTGAAAATGAATATCAGGAGGGGTTTTTAGTCTCATTCAGGTCCACTAATGTTTTTGAGTTTTAATTTTTTTGTGGGTGGGTTTAAATGTAATTTTTTTGACAAGCTTTGATTTAGTTACTTGATAGATGGTTTGATGAAATGTAATGTAAGTCCCTTGGACATGTCATTATCAAGATTAAGTTTATGATGAATAGTGGGTAGAATTATAAGCAATTTATTGATATATACAATGAGTAACACAAACTTTGACAATTATAAGTCATGCACCATATAAAATGTATTTTTAATTCTCCTTAAATGAAAAATACATTTTTTTGTTTGGAAACTTTTTTTTTTTTTTTTTGTATGGTCTTCATGTTAATAAGACTAGTTATAATCAATATAGACTTCATTATTATAACCCTATAAAGTCTATAACTCATATATAGTCCTTCTACTAAAAAACCATATTCTCATGTTAATAAATTCTATAAACTTTATAAGAAACATAAATTCTATAAACTTTATAATTTCTTATAAGTATTTTAAAACTTATAATAAAAATACTCCTATAATACTATATATAATAAAATATAGAATTAAGTGTATTTAGTATTATAAAATATAGAATTAAGTGTATTTTAAATGTAGAGAAGTTGTTTTAAATTATATCTATGTTGTCTAACTAATTAACTCCAACATTACGTTCAAATTATTTCAAAGCCATTCAAATTATTCCAAAATTATTTTAATAATACATTAAAATAGAATTCCATGGATTTACCAAAATACTTATTAAATACGACCGAGATATTTTAGCACCATGATTAACAACCAAAAAAAACTATGGGCAATGCTCGCTATCAATTTTCAGGAAGAAAAAATGTATGTGAATAGAAGATTATGCCAATTAACCTCCATTTTTTAAGCAGTGTCCCATTTAGTATTTAAGGAATAATGATCAACTATACTTATGGCAAATGGATATTTAAATAATTATGTTAGTTTCCTTTCGGTTTGATGTAATTACATAGTTGGTTCAACATATGAGTTAGCTGAGAAAATTGTTACAACCATTTTATTTTTATTTTCAATTAACGTGTTTGCAGGACAATGTTACAATTATTTTGTTTTAATAAAAAATATATTAAATGAAATGGGTTAATTTTAAAAATTTGATGGGAAAGTTTGAGTAGTTGAATATTGTAACTTATATAATAAAAATAATAATATATTTTTAAGGTCAGATATTAATGGATGTATGAGACCCTCTTGTTTGTGGGACAAGGGATCTCTTTTTCACAGAGATACAAAGGTATATATACCCGATATAGAGGTATACATACCCTATCCCTTCTGGATTTGAACCTATGATCTCCAAGTAAAAAACACATGTTCTTAACCATTATTTTCTCTATATAAGAAATTATGTATCAAGTTTTTAGGTTAACTATCTTTATGTAAATTGCTAATCAAAACTACTAAACTACAATCAAACAATCTCTTTATTTATCAAATTTAATATGGTATTGTTTTTACATAATTTATTATGCTTCTAAAAAGGATACCACTTCCATTTTATCTCTTTTTTCACAAGGGAAAAATATCTTATATTAGAGATATAAAATAAAACTTTACAAAAAAAACTGCCCTGATAAAATTATTCTTTCAATCCTTTTAACATGTCCTACTTTCCTGTAGAATATTGTCTTCCATATATACTTGTTACAAAAATAGAAATCAACATAAAACCTATGCGATGGATCCGAAAGCACTCTCTGAACAAAACAATAATCGCAAAAGTCTTAGAACAGAAATATTCCATAACTATTAAAATTATGATCAATAGTTTAACTTATAGTAAAAACTGGACTTAGTATTCAGCCAATTGTTCAAAATTTCTGGCTTGATCTCCCATTCCTTTTGCAGAAAATAAAATTCTTTCCTCCATAAGCAAGGCTTGTTTTGATAGTTGATATGCTTCCTTATTGAACTCTCTAAAAATGTGTTGTATTTTTAAGTTCTGGAAACTTCCACTCAACTGACGAATTCTGGTCATCCAAGGTTGTAAAGAAATCACCTGCAAATTGTTTTTATAAGAAAACCAATCAACAATTACTTTGGAATCTCAAACCACCTGAAGACATTTAACCTGTTTATGAAGAACAAAAAACAAAAGACTCCACAAGTCTAGGAGTTCTCCTCTAGTGTTAGTTCCCTTCCCATAGTTCATTTTTATACTAAAAATATCCCCCTCTATACATTTTAGGACTGCTCCCACAACACATTTTTCTCCTTTGTTTTGTGAAGCTCCATCAAAGAAACCAACTGCTATATTTGTTTCTATCATAGGGGGGCGAACTACTCTTTGTGAATGGATGGTAACAGTTTTGTTAAATTCACTCATATCAAGTAAAACTCTATTTATTACCTTCTGAACAGATATTGGTTGATTCTAAAAAATAATCTGATTTCTCTGTCTCCAAATTTCCTAGCATATATAACATGCTAATTCTGACCACTTGTCCTCTTTCTTCATCCAAATTTGAAAACTTTCTATGAGTTGTCCACCATCCCATTTTTTTTTGTGACTTAATAAAATTTAAAAGAAATTTCCAAACTTCTTTTGTGATTGGACAATTTACCATTAAATGGTTAATTGTTTCCTCTTCCTCTCCACAAAGGGCGCATAAGCTAGGACCAACAAAACCCCTTTTTGTCATATTATCCCAGGTTAGAATTTTATTTTCTATCATCAACCAACAAAATAGTTTAATCCTCAACGGGATTTGCCAATTCCAAATATCTATCAACCATTATTTTTTTACATCTTCCCTTTTCTCTAGAAATTGCACCTCATAAGCTTCTTTCACATAAACAATTCCTAACTTATTATCCCAGGTCCATACAAGTCTATCTCCTTCAACAGATAATGAAAAACCTGAGTGTTTTAATCCCTTCACATAGTTCTCCCATTCTACTTTTTGTTCACCTGTAAGTTCAAGAGCATCTGTATTCTTACAATTACATATGTGTGCCAATCCAGATTCATCAAAAACTACTTGGTCAAGAGTGTAAATAACTTTTGAGTGTAATAAGGAAATTAAATTTTCGGACAATTTATAGTAATTATGAGATCCTATCAGTGGATCCAGACCAACTCTAATATATTTTCCATTTCCAGGTTTCCAAGCCAACCAATCAGTGACAATAGATAGATAATCATGTAGTGCTTTCCAGCAATTTGACATACCTTTCACATTTGAATTTCATTTTCTAATCCATTCATTCACAGATAATCTTTTTAGATGTTTTTTAAGTATTACTTTGTGCCACAGTCCAGTACCAAACAGGCTCCTCCACGTGCTTTTTGCATCCAGTGCTTTACCAAAATTGAATATATTTTTTAAGCCCCATCCTCCGCATTTCTTAGGTTTTGCAATTTTGTCTCGGCTTACCGAATGGAATTTTTGTCTCTTTGTTTCCCAACCATAGGAAACTAAACATCCTCCTCCTAATCCTATTCAAAATGATTTTGGGTATCTTTGCCATAGATAACCAGTACACTGAGATGATTTCTAATACCGAATTTATCAAGATATACCTTCCTCCCAAAGTGAGCCATCTATGACACCAATTGGATATTATTTTTTCCACTTTTTTTACCAACCATCTCCAATCATTAATTAGATAGCTATTTGGTTTTATTAAAAATCTCAAGTATTTAAAACCCTCATCTAAAGGTTTTACCTTATAAGGTATTAAATCCTTCAAGGGCCGTAATTCCTCTGTAGTCAACCTGCTTCCAAAAATTGTGACTTTTGAACATTGTAAGCCATTCCAGTTGCATAGCTAAATAAGTCAAGTGCCTCCTTAAAAATTCCCCATTCTGTCAAAGTTCCTCCACCAAAAAGGACAATATCATCTACAAAAAGTAGATGAGTAATTATTATTCCTTTCGCTATTGAAATTCCCTTGATTTTGTCTTCCTCCACAAGTTTCTTTACTATTCTGATAAGTCCTTCCACTATAAGTAAAAAAAATAAGGGAGAAAGTGGGCATCCTTGTTTGAGCCCTCTTGAGCTTCTAAAAAATCCGGTGGGGCTTCCATTGATTAATACCGAGAATTTTGCAGAGCTGGCAAACCCCATTATCCAATCAGTCTCTTCCAAGTTGATCCCAATTTGCAGAAGAACTGGTCTTAAAAAACTCCAATCAACCCTATCATATGCTTTTATCAGATCTAATATTAAGATTGGAGCTTTTGTATTCTTAGTCTTTATACTATGTAGGGCCTCTTGTGCTATGCCTATGGCCTCATTTATCTGTATGCTTTCCAGGAAAACAAACTGCTCCTTAAAGATGCCCTTTGAGAGGAAATTTTTTATTCTGACTGCAATAATTTTTGAGATTACCTTATACAAAAGGTTACATAACAAGATTGGTATGAATCCATCAAAGGATTCAGGTTTCATCACTTTTTGGAATTATTGCTACAAAAGTGGCATTCATAGCACCTATTATCTTCCCCTTTATTTTGGATTCATGCACTGCTTCCAGAATATTCTGATCCATAATATCAAAAAATTCCAAAAAAAAATCAATTGTCCATCCATCAGGCCCAAGACTTTTTGAGTTAGCAAATCCTTTTAAAGTAGTCAATACCTCAGGTAATAAAACTGGATCAGCGATCTTTTTCCCTTCTTGCACTGAAAAAAATCTAGGGTATGACTGTATAATTTCCAGTTGTTTTAAAATAGAAAGATCCTCTTGAGCTTTATAAAACTTTTCAAAATAGTTAACATATTCCTTCTCCAAAACCTTTTGTTCAGTCACCATTGTGTCGTCCTCCTTCTTTATCTCCCAAATAGTGTTTGTTTGCTTCCTGAAAGTGGCAAAAGCGTGGAAGAATTTAGTGTTTTTGTCACCATAGTTTAGACAATTAATTATGCTCTTTTGTCTCCAAGTATCCTCTTCTTGTTTTAACGGTTATGACTTCCTCTTATATTTCTCTGACAGCCTTTCCCTATCTTCATCTCTCATAATTCCTTCAGGGTTTGTAGAGTACAGTATATCCAAGTCGACTTCAATCTGCATTAATTCTTCTTTAGACTTTAATTTCTTCCTTTTTTCCCATTTTATAACCATAGACTTCAGGGCTTTGAGTTTTGAGACTAGTTTAACCATTAGTGAAATATTTTGAGTCTCCTCCAATTTATACCAATTGGATCTTACTAAGGAGACAAACTCTGGATCTTTTAACCACACAAAATTAAATTTGAAAGGGAACTTTTGTTTTTATTGAGGTGGTTCCATTTGGAGTACAACTAGCATATGATCAGAAATCTTAACATTAACCACCCAGGTCCTAAAAAGGTACTTTGAATCCATCAATGATTCACTCAATAGAAACGATCTAATCTTTTTGATAAAAAATCTGGATTCCCCCTGCCATTTCTCCAAGTAGGCAGAAGATTTACAGGTTCTACATCGATTAAGCCTTCTTCTTGAATCATCTAATTGAAAAACTCAGCTAAAGGACCACTTCTAGCATTTTCCCCCCAAAATTCTCTTACAAAAGTTGTGAAGTTCGGGTCGCCACCCAAAATTAGATTTGGTTATTTTAGAATACCATATTTTTTAATATTGTTCCAAAAACTTTGTCTTTCGGCATATGATCCACCACAGTTTAAAAGCTTCAATTTCAAATATATTTGTCTTACGAAACCCTCTATTAATATGTTTGCAGGAGTCAAAAAAACAATGAGGTTATCTTTTTTGGGATTCCATGCAACCAAAATTCCTCCAGACAATCCTTTTGAATCCACCGCACAGAAATTCCAATTAGGGAAAAAAATTGAGAAGAACCCTCTTTCCTTTATTCCATCAACCATATTTTCTTGTATCATGACTTTTGATTAATTGGGTTGGTTTCATTGATGTCAACCCTTGAAGAAAGTCTGGTAGTGAATTCTGGTAGCACAAAGGGTTGGGTAATGGACCCAAGTTTGTTTGATGGATAATGGTATGAGTTTTGATATATTTGTAGGTAAGACTATTCTAGATTGATAGTACATGTCATGCCATTTCCGATGGCATGTGGAACGTCACATAACTCCTCACAGTTAGAGAGTTATGGCCATGTGAAGTTAGAGAACCCTCATGAGTCATCTAGAAGTCTCAAAAGGTTAAAGTAGTCAAAGTGGTTGCAAAGAAGAAATTATTTAAATAATAAAGAGAAGTGATGAGTGTACTATAATTCAAAGTGGATACAAAGAAATTATTTAAATAATAAAGTTAATGGAGAAATTACTAAGTGGACAAGTGGTTAGAAGTGGGTTAGCCCTAAAATAAGGAACTTGGGTTAATATGGTTAGAAGGTAATTTAAATAATAAAGTGAAGTCATGAGTGTACTATAAGTCAAAGTGGATACAAAAGAAATTATTTAAATAATAAATTTAATGGAGAAATTACTAAGTGGACAAGTGGTTTGAAATGGGTTAACCCTAAAATAAAGAAAGTGGGTTAAAATGGTTAAAAGGTAACCCCTTGAGGAAGCTACATGAAAGTATAAATAACAGGAAAGGCTCTCTCATTTTAATAACACTTGAGCATATTGAATATCTACAAGTGACTGAGCTAACCAAAGGATATCTAAGCCGAATTTCAGAGGGAAGGTGAAGTAAAGAAGGCCAAAATTCAAGGGAGGATAAATTCTTTTGATGGTGCTTTCTAAGGTATGTTATTTACAGGTCATCTCACCATTTTCGAAATAAATTTTTTTATAGAATGATTCAGACCGTGAAATTGGGAGGTCGTTGAGGAAACATATCCAAGTAGTTGTGATAAAAATTTCAACTTGTTGGTTGTTGTATTTTTGGAGTTACACTCCATGGAAAATAGGGTTTGTGGCTAGTCCTAAAACTAATCTAAAACAGGTGTTTCGGGTAAAAACGTCATAAATTCTTCATAACATATCCAAATTAAGTAAGACCAAATGTATTGGTTAGAGTACAGGCTGTGTTATTTTTTGTACCATTTTAAGATCCATACAACAAATATTCTGTGCGGGGAATGCTCTACAAGTTCGCTCTCTAGATAATCCAGAATTCAACAAGGTATGCCATTTTTGTTATAACTCATTTTCTAAGAGGTTCCAAGTAGTGAAACCTGGAGGAATTGCATTATAAACATTGAAGAACATTGTATATTATTTTCATATATGTTTTCATTACAGGTACATAGTTATTATTATTCCAAATTAGGGTTGTTGACTAATCCAAAATTAGTCATGTGAGACTAAAGTAAAGTTTGATGAAAATGTTAGTCTCTTGTTGTTAAAGTTAATGAAGGTTTGCAGGTATGTGATCATATACACCAGGTCTATTACATAGTTACAAATAATATTTGGATGATGAAATTGATGAGGGGTTTTGGTTGAGGTACATGGTTGAGACAAGTAGTTGATGAGTTGGCACATGCATGAGGTGTATAGTTGATGATGTTGGTACATCTTGATGAGTCATAGTTTATGTGTATTTGATGCATGATTGGTACATATTTGGTGCATGGTTGATACACTCGTTGATGGTACAGGTTGGTGCATGGTTGATGCACTTGTTTATGGTACAGGTTGATTATAGGTTGTTTGAACAGGTTATTTGTATAGGTTTGGTGCATGGTTGATGCATTTGTTTATGGTACAGGTTAAGGTACAGGTTGGTGTATGGTACATGTTGGCATAGGTTGATTGGTATAGATTGTTACAGGTTGATTACAGGTTGATTGGTACATGTTTATAGCAGTATATCTCACAGTGATAGTGTGACAGTGGTTCCATCATTCTACTTCTACGTCAGGGCGGTTGGATGGAGCAAGGACAGGTGGTTGTAACCACCTTCTGGTTATAGTCAGAGAACATAGGGGGTTGTAGCCAGATAATTGGGGAGTTGGAGCTTCCTTCAGGTTGTAGCCAAAGAAACTAGGGGGTTGTAGCCTCCTTCTCATTGTAGCCAGAGAATTGGGGAGTTGGAGCTTACCTCAAGTTGTAGCCTGAGAAACTAGGGGGTTGGAGCCTCTTTCCAGTTGCAGTTGGAAAACAAAGGAATTTTTTGCTTCCAATGAATGTAATTCTTAAAGACATATAAGAAAAAATAGTATGTGGTTTTCTCCCGCTTTGGGTTTCCACGTAAAATATTGGTATATTGTGTATGTGTGTGATTGTTCATTTGTTCATTATTTATTTACTCAACAACTATTGGATGATAATGCTACATTGATATAACACTTGCATTTTATGGTGAAAAAGGATTAATTTTCTCTATTAATGATTCACCCCCCTCTCAATAATCCAACAATTGGTATCAGAGTCGGTTCCTTCAGGAAACAGTTTAACCACTGGAAGGAGATCATGGATTATTCTAAGAATGGAGTACCATTGTTTAATGGTCAGAATGGTTTAAAGTATGAGATGTGGAGCAGAAGGACGAAAGTATTTTTACATGCATAGGGGAATTATATTTGGCTATCAGTTGTTACATGATATGATAGTTCAAAAAGGGAAAAGATTGCAGCCAAGAAGGAATTGAAGAAGAATAAAAAAATAGCAATGGGTTTCATCTAGGAAGGATTACCTAATCCAATAAGAGAAAAGGTTGGTAAATGTTCATCAGCCAAATAAATTTGGCATAAGTTACATGACATATATTCTTCACCCATCGCAGATTCAGAAAATTCCAAAGAAGATGCAGATACAAATAAAAAAGAATTATGTTCACCATGTCAAAAAGATTCAGAAGATGAAGAGTACATAATCACCAAAGGTATGTTGTTTTTCTTTAATTGTGAAAAATGCGGATATCTTGAAATAGAATGCCATGAAGGAAATGAGACAGGAAAACTAATTGAAAAGGAAGACAATTATGAAGCAGAATTGATTAGTGCTTTAGATGAACTAAGAGAAGAAAATCAGTCACTCAAGAAAGAATTGATGAAACAAAAGAAAAGTGTTCACATTTTTTAAGAAGCCCAACAAATTATCGAGAACTTAAGAACTCAGCTAGAAGAAGCCAGAAATATCAAAGAAAATATTTAGATATCATTTTTGGGATTAACTGCATAGTGTAAGTCATTAATCTGACCCATATCCATGAGTATTAGTCGCAACTGACCAATAATTTTCATGATTTGAATAGTCCACTTAGCACTCATTGCATCGGGTGATGCTCACAGGGGTGAAGAAATGGGATTGAAACCAGCGAAATGAATTGCATAGCATCAATCATCACTTTTGAGGCTTGCACCCAGTAACCAGGACTTCCCAGGTGGTCACGCATCCCAAGACGCCTCTGTCTCAAGCGCGCTTAACTGTGGATTTTTCCCCGCAATCAAGCCCACTTAGCTTGCTACCCCATTTGCGAAACCTTAGCAAGTATTGTGCCTTATGAACCATCCAGTTAGAGCTCCCTTCACTCTTATTATTTAAGCATAGAGGGGCTTCTGTAGTGCAACATATTAGATATCATTTTTGGGATTAACTGCGTAGTGTAAGTCATTAATCTGACCCATATCCATGAGTATTAGTCGCAACTGACCAATAATTCTCATGATTTTAATAGTCCACTTAGCACTCATTACATCGGGTGATGCTCACAGGGGTGAAGAAATGGGATTGAAACCAATGAAATGAATCGCATAGCATCAATCATCACTTCTGGGGCTTGCACCTGGTAACCAGGACTTCCCAGGTGGTCACTCATCCCAAGACGCCTCTAGCTCAAGCGCGCTTAACTGTGGAGTTTTCCCCGCAATCAAGCCCACTTAGCTTGCTACGCCATTTTCAAAACCTTAGCAAGTATTGTGCCTTATGAACCATCTATGATTAAAGAAAATCTTGAATATCAAAAGTAGTATTTGGAAGCCAACATAGCAGCACAGAAGGAAGAAGCAGAAATGAGAGAGAATATATTGGCATATCATCTTAAGGAAAGAACTAACGATCTAAACCAGCTTGAGGCAGAGTTTGGTCAAGAAGAGAAATGACTTGAAGAAGAAATAATCACATTAAAAATCCAGCTTGAAGAAGTGAAAAGAACAAAAGAAGTCATGAAGTCTCAGATAATGAAGAAAGAAGAAGAGGTTGAGAAGCTTGAAGAAGAAGTTGTCACAATGAGAAGTAAAATCGTTAAGCTCAATAAGAATGTTGAAGAGACAGAAACATCCACATCAGTTATAGAGAATGAAAAGAAACACTCTAGGTTGCTAGAAAAGAAGAATGAAGAAAATAGAAAGAGTTATGCAGAAGTACTCAAAGGAAGGAATCATGGTCAAACAGAATCTAAGAAAACTATTGAAGATACATTTTCAAGAAGACCATCCATGTTTAAGCCACAAAGAAGATTCAATCACGATCATGATTAGCTAAGGCAGAAATTCAGAAAGAAAGAAGTCAGAGCTCAGAGAGATGATGAATCTACCAATAAAAATGATGATGAATACACATCAGAGCAGAAATTGTTCTGAGCCATCCGACTTAGAGACCCCCAGGTAATACGAATATTGTACAGGGGGAGTCTGTGTGATAGTTGTGACAAACCAAAGAACCATCCTTCGAGTAGCTTGCGGAGTCTGAGAAGACAGATCCAGAGCAGTCAGTTAGCAGAAGTACAATTTGATAGATTAATCAAGACTTCATGATCGTATAGTGATAAATGGGTCGGCATTATGGACAGTTGTGCAGTAGAGTCTTGGACAGTATGGACATAGATGGATTTGTAAGAACGCTTAGTAGGTTTGGATAGATATATGACAGTGGAAGAGAGCATGGATTCATATATTGTTTCAGAGAGTGGCTTAGAGACAAAGGAACATTATCATAATGGATAATAATTACACAGGAAATGGCTCGAACAATGCTAATGGATTCCAAATTGACAAATATTTTTTGGAAAGTTGTAGTGCATACAACAATTCACATTCCAAACAGAGTAATGCTCAGAAACAATACTGACAAAACTCCCTATGAATTATGGAAAGGAAGACCAACAAATGTGAAGCACTTCAGAGTATTTGGAAGAAAATGCTACATCAAAAGAGAAGATGGCAGAATGAGAAAGTTTGACTCTTGTGTGGACAAAGGAGTACTTGTTGACTACTCAAGTACAAGGAAAACATACAAGTATTACAATCTAAGGTTGAACAAAGTTGTGGAAAGAATCAATGTAACAATTGATGAAACAGGTAGACGAGAATTAAAGGAAGAAGAAAATGAATCAATGGAACAGTTTTACGAAGAAGAAGCAGAAGATGAAGAATAAATACAAGGGGAAGATGAAGAGGATCATAAAGAAGTAGAAGAGAAAGTTCAGCAAGTGCCTCCAAATACACCTAGAAAACGAGTACAGAAGAATTATCCTTCAGATCAGATTATTGGAGACAAAGATGCAGGATTTGAGACTAGAAGAAGAATCCATTCACCGGAACAAACCCACCTATCACTCTCATCTACAATTGAACCAAACGGTTTTGAAGAGTCCAACAAGGATGAATTGTGGAATAAGGCCATGGATGAAGAATTGGATCAAATAGAGAAAAATGACACTTGAGAATTGGTTCCAAGACCAAATAATAAGAATGTGATTGGCACAAAGTGGGTATTTAGGAATAAAATGAATGAAGATGGACAGGTTACAAGGAACAAATCTAGATTGGTATGTAAAGGATACGCACAGGTTGAAGGAATCGACTTTAAAGAGACATTTGCCCTAGTTTCCAGAATGGAAGCAATCTGATTGCTTTTAGCTTATGCATGCTCCAAGAATATTAAAGTGTATCAAATGGACGTGAAATCCACTTTTCTGAATGGGGAACTTGAAAAATAAGTCTACTTTGAATAACCAAAAGGATTTCAGTTGTCAGAGAATGCAGATTATGTGTGTAAATTGAAGAAAGTCTTGTATGGTCTAAAACAGGTTCCTAGAGCATGGTACTCTAAACTAGATAAATATCTACAGCAGGGAGGGTTCAGAAAAGGAAGTGCAAACAACAACTTCTACATCAAGGTAAATCAATATGGTATTTTATTAATTGAATTTTATGTTGATGATATTATTTTTGGAAATGATGATAACAGGTTAAGCCAGAAATTTGCAAAGGATATGCAGAATGAATTTGAAATGTCATTACTCGGAGAAATATCCTTCTTTCTGGGTCTTCAGATACGTCAAAGCAACCAAGATATTTTTATTTCTCAAGATAATTATATCAGAGAAATGCTAAATAGGTTCGGAATGGAAGATTGCAAACCAGTTACCACTCCTATGCAAACCAGTTGCAAGTTGAGAAAAGATGATGATTCAAAGTCTACAGACCAGAGGAAATACAGGTAAATGATTAGTAGCTTACTATATGTGACATCATCCAGACCAGATGTAATGCAGGCAGTTGGACAGGTGGCACGATTTCAAGCATCACCAAAGGAATCGCATGTATTAGTAGTGAAGAGGATTTTCAGATATCTCAAAGGAACAGAAGAGTTTGAATTATGGTATCCAAAAGGAAAGAATCTATCACTTATTGCCTACACAGATGCAGATTGGGCATGTTGCGTTGATGACCGATGAAGCACTAGTGGAGCGGCGTTCTACTTGGGTCAGTGTTTAGTATCATGGCTAAGCAAGAAACAATCATCAATATCCTTATTCATAGCCGAGGCAGAGTATATTGTAGCAGCAACATGTTGTACACAGGTTCTATGGATGAAACAAACTCTGACAGATATACAGGTTGAGTATGATGAGCCCATTCCAATCTATTGTGATAATACAAGAGCCATCAGTATCTCAAAGAACCTAGTGATGCACTCCAAGACAAAGCACATTCCAAACAAGTATCACTTTCTACGGGAACAAGTTGCAGAGAAGAACATTAGAGTTGAATATGTGGGCACAAAAGAACAAGTGGCAGACATCTTTTCAAAATCGCTTCCAAGAGAAGCCTTTGAGTATCTTCTCCAGAGACTTAGAGTAATTTCTACTCCCAAATGAATGTTTTTGAATGTTTATCTTATATGTCTTAGATCTACATGAGGAAGCACCATAAAGAGGATAGTTCAGGTCAAGGGATTCGTTTCATGAAAAGTTCAGTCAGGGGGAGTATCCCCAGGAACATTTCAGTTCGGGGGAGCAGCCCCTGATGGAAAGATACATTTTCCATTGATAACAAAAATGGAGAGATTTATCATATGCAAAGGTAAATGCTTGGAGAAATAACATAGATGCATGGTTCCAAAGGGAACGATGGTCACAGGGGGAGCATGAGTGATATGACTTCAGTATTGCATCAGAGTATTGCCATCAATTCCAAAGGGGGGTATTGTTGATTAATTGGGTTGGTTTTCATTGGTGTCAACCCTCGAAGAAAGTCTGGTAGAGAATTTTGGTAGCACAAAGGTTTGGGTAATGGACCCAAGTTTGTTTGATGGATAATGGTATGAGTTTTGATATATTTGTAGGTAAGACTATTCTATATGGATATTACATGTCATGCCATTTCCGGTGGTATGTGGAACGTCACATAACTCCTCATGGTTAGAGAGTTATGGCCATGTGAAGTTGGAGAACCCTCATAAGTCATCTAGAAGCCCCAAAAGGTCAAAGTAGTCAAAGTGGTTGCAAAGAAGAAATTATTTAAATAATAAAGAGAAGTGATGAGTGTACTATAATTCAAAGTGGATACAAAAGAAATTATTTAAATAATAAAGTTAATGGAGA
>ML797638.1:0-14141 GCA_009831015.1 Picea engelmannii
GTGGAGATAGATCAATAGTGCTAGTTACAAACTTCTTCAAATACCTAGATCAACCTTAATATACATGAGATAATAATTTAGGCTTAGTTGTTTTTTTCTGAGACTGCCTCCCCCACTTAACACTACTAGAATGATCACCTCCTTCCCGATGCTTCTTAAAGGAAATACGAAGCAGGAAAATTTAAATTATATTTAGACTTTTACCAAGCCAATGCAAGGGATTCACCCTCCCTCCACTTAGGAAATCCTCACAACATCGTCATTTGATCAACAACTCCCACCCACAACCCCCTCAGTTGTGGCAAGGGGGATGGAGTCATTAGGCACCAAATTCAAACATTGAGTTGGGTTTGTTGTCCATAACAATAATATCTCACTTGGATGTTAAACACACTAAGATGATTTAGCTCAAATTGATTTCTTATAAGAGTTTATTTCACACTCCTATCGTCCATTTATACTATAGTACCTAGAAGTCCCATGTTTGACCTATTCATGGTCACTAACTGGTTTATCTCATCTTAATTTAATATGGCGATTTACAAAAAAATCAATGTTGATGAGGTCCATGTAATAGAATATTTCCAAATTTAACGAAATATGTGTTACTTCTCCAGTTTCCTCAAATAATTCTCTTGTTAGAAACCAAAATACCTTTCTGAGAAAAACCCAAATTTGATCCAGTTCCATATTCCACGTAGACCTACAAAGGAACGAAGCATTCAAATTAGTCACAGGATAGAGGTCGCTCCAAAGCTCAAATTTCAACAAAACACACAAGATAATGATTGGACATATACTTTTACTTATCTTCGTTTTGCCATAGGTAAGCTTCCAATCGAGTCATGATCGTCGATGGACCAGAAGGGGAGGATCGATCTTGGTCAATATGATGGGTACCCTCGCATCAAATAGGGCCCCATCATTAGTGATGATATCGAGTACAAGAGTAGAGTTTTACAAGAAACATAATTTCATAAATATACAAGAGACCCAACATCGAGTCAACAAGAAACCAAGGACGAGTATAATTTAGTTATACAAATAAAATATACGAGATTACATAAAAAGGGAAACAAAGTCAATACATAGATAATATGAGAATGTATACTTTCGTTTAAGCAGAGGAACGATATTGAGGGAAAGAGAGTTGAATTAACCAGGTAGTAATATAGACACCCTTCTCCATATGAGTGAACTGTGACCAAAGGTAGTACAAATCCACGAATTCCCATCTGTGGCCTATTGTAGAAATTTTGGATCCGAGCAGAATCATTAAATCGAGATCCACAAAAGAAAATTTGTGAGTAATATTCAGTCCTCCTTAAGGGTTACGGATTATGGAGGAACGGGGTGTACAATCGGAAAAAAAATCCTAGAGATGGGTGGATAGAGTTAGGTCATGAGAAATAGTCAAATGTTTCCTAGAGAATAATCGACCACAACAGAGGACGTTGTTCCACTAACCTAGATGAGAGATAATTTGTATGTAACGTATGAATCTCACCCTAAGGGATAACCTCTGGAATAAAACCATGAATAAATTTTGAAGAGGATTCACTACCAAATAATGATACAATTTAGTGAAGGAGAGCGAGAGATGACAAGATTAAGAATAAACTACAAAAACAGAACCATCAGAAGCACTAGAAAGTAGGATATTTGAAGTGTCAAGACTTCAGGATTTAAATAGGTAGGGGAACGATAAGTGGAGCTACTTACCAGTAGCAAGGAAAAGTCCAACGCCCTCTCTTTCGAGTTTTTAATGATAAGAAGAGACTTGTTAATAGACGAAAACATTACAGTGATAGCGTGAAACTTACCAAGTGAATTGGGTGGGAGACGTCACCTCCAACAGAGGAAGTCCTCATAGTTTTCCTTTCGCCAAGAAACAAAATCGCAGAACTAGATCACTAGAGAGCCTCCCCATGACAAAAGAAAATTCCTATAACCTAAAGAACCCTTCCTCGTAGATTGAAGACTGTTGGTACGAAAGGCCATGTGATGAGGTATGACTTGGAACGGCCCTATTGGACAACAAGTCAGGTGATGGCCTCGATATTCGCATATGCCCTGCTCCCTTTAATTACCTTTCCAGAGGTTAAGTATTGTCAGACCTAACACCCTCCTCGGCATTTAGTGTGTTATGGATTAAGAAGATGCCTTCACAACTCATGGAGGCCTGCAACCCTAACCACTACAAACTCTTTAATGCAATTTTTCAGTTGATGTTACATATTGGATAGGTGGAGCCAAGTGGGTTGCTAACACGGGAAAGGGGTTATAGGATATTCGTTACACTGAATTTACCCGAACGGATTTACCTAACCATCACACTTATCTGAATTCTTATAAAAAGGGGTATGATATTATTCTATTAAACATTGTGCAAAGGTGTATTATCCAACCCTATATAGTTATACCTTTTCCTAAATCCTTTTAATCGAGTTTGGGTGAGTGAAAATTTACGCATAATGCTTAGGGCCAGAAGACCCAAGATCGTTGTAGTCTAAGCCTATTGTATGGGTATATGAGTATACAAATATGGAAGTAAGTATAACTGTAGAACTATAAGTGAATTTTGGATTGTAGAGTATGTACATCTTATAACTTTGATTTGAAATTTTAAGTTGGGTAGCAATTTCAGTCGACGACAAAAAAAAAATAAAAAAAATTGACAGTTTTCAGGTCTATTACAGCTTGGGTCCATTAGTTGTAATTGAACCTCCTAGTCTCCTAGATATACCAAGGAGACTTTTTGATTTGGAATCATCTTGCACTTGAACATTTATGTGTTGTAAAAGGAGGTTGCATCCTCGAAGAGGGTTATTATCTGAAATTCTTTGTTTTTCAAGGTGTTGAGTACTTTTTCTGAGGCTTTTCTATGCTATATTGATACTTGGTTCTTAACATATGGTATGAGAGCTCAAGGTCTTAGGATTTCGCTGCTACATCTGAGACACCTTGTCATTTTCGCTATAATTGTTTTTCTATGAAATTTCAAAGGGAACCCCTTGGAGGATATTTAGTAGAAGGGTAAAGACCCTGAAATCTAAAGGTTATTCAAAAAACTTAGTAAGGTATGTCTGATAAAAATTTCATCTTTTGGGTCATCTTACATTTGTAGATACACGTTGTGGAAGATAGGGTATTTGACTAGTCCTATTGACTAGTCTCAAGCAGGTGTTCTAGGTAAAACAATCATAACTTATTCCTAGAGTATCCAAATTGAGTGAGAATGGTTGCATTTGATAGTGGACAGTTTGTAGTATTTCTGATACAAGTTTCAGAAGTTGATATCAATTATTGTGTGCACGACAGACTATACAAGTGAGATCTCGTGGAAAGGACAAAAATAAACAAGATGTGGGGAAGTTATTGTAAATTCCACTTGGAAAATCCAATTTTGATCAGACCTGTGGCATTGCATAGAATAAATATCAGAGAAATATAAAAAATAAAGTTTAATACCTAGAAGGGATGAAAATTTGGAGATACAAGAGAAGAAAGATTGTCTAGTAGAACCACCTCAAAATCAAGGATTAAAAGTGACACTTGGACAACATGGCACAAAAAAATTGAACTTATACACCAGATAATCCTCCAAACATTCCTACTTGGAATCTTGATGAAGGTGAAGAAATGTGTAGGGACATAAATGAATTACAAAATAAGGCAATGACAAAATCCGAACTACAATGGATGATGGATTCAACTGAAGCTAAATTGGAGGAAATAATGGATACTAAGATGGATAGTTTAAAAAGGGAGATCATGGAAGGATTGAAAAATTTCCTAATAGAGAGGACACCTGAAAGTGAAAATCTATCCCATGAAATTCATGACTAGGACAAAAGGAAGATGAATCAAGAATGGAGAAACTCCAACTTTGGTTTTGTTGGGCACTTTAATTGTCTAATTAAATGGAAAATCAAAGTGTTCAATATAAATTGTCAACCCAGGGAAGTTTGTTATTTCAAGATAATTCTGCACAGTCTATGCTAGATTATCGAAGTGTCTGTAATCTAATTGCAGTAGGGAAGTTCTTCTAACAAAAAAAAACAAACAATATTGTTGACACAATTGTGCTGATACAACTTGAGTGCTATAGGCTTAAAGTCATAATTTCAATCTAAACTAATGAATCTATAAAAACCATGAATTGCCTACCTTAATCTAACTTTCTAATTTACTTTTGTAGGAAGAAATTATATCCTATTGTTGAAGGGAAATCTACTTATTGCAAGAAGCTACTTCACACTTTTAATTCTCCAAAACAATATTTAAACTTAATGCAGAAGAAGGAAAAGTAACTCTCCAACCATGCTCAACAACCGACTTCTAATTCTCACGAGACAAGTTATGTGCATTTATCAGGAAGGGACTAAACTGTAACAACAGTTGCATTAAGAAACATATAACAGTTAAACCAATTGCAATGAAAACAACTAAATCTAGAATTTGAAACAGAGGGGAATCAGTGAAGAAGGTGGGGCCCTTCCTTCTCACTGGTCCACTCAAAGAGATAGATCACATAATACTAAAGAAATTCAATCAAGTTCTTCATTCAATTGCCATAAAGATGTTTGAGTACAATAATCATTCCTTTCTTCTGTTCAAGCCAAAATTCTAACAACCTTAACATTACAAAAGTTATGCTATTTAAAGTCAGAGTCAATCAGTGTTCAGAAAAAAATCATTCCTAAGAATACCTAATTCTCAGGTTGTTCGTTAGGTATCATAAATATCAAATCTTGAATTCTTCTTCATCAACATCATGATCTATCATTCTAATCAACAGGTGTTGCAGTAGTCATATCACAACAGGACTGGTGGCCTATGTTGTAACAACTTTCGATATTAACAGGATTCTGTTGTAGCAGTTGTGTAACTTCTAGGATTGATGGTTGTTTGTTGTAGAAGTCCTGTAACAGCTTCTAGTATTGATGGGCATTTGTTGCAGCAATCCTGTAATAGCTCCCAGGAATTGCGCATAGCTGTGACAGTAGCAACCCGATTCTCGAAGTGGGTTGTTCTATCATTTTGATCATTAGTTGAATTATTTCAAGGGTAAAATATGTGATCATATTCAATCAAACATGCTAAGTAAATGAAAACATAAAATCAAGATGAATAGGTTCGTACCTTGGGAAAAAGGGTCTTAGTGCTCATTATAGTAGTCATTTAGCTTAGGAAATGAGAGGGTTGAATGATCAAAAGGTGTAGTGAAAAAGGTCATTTTGAGGGTCCTAACAGGTTTGAAGACCAACCATGTTCCTAAGATCGATATGAGGAAGTTTGTTGGCAAGGACCCAATCACATGGATACTGCAGATGGAGAAATTATGTGATCTACATAATGTACCACATACAAAAAAGGTATGAATTGCTTCTTTATATTTAGAACCCAATCAATTTGTATGGTATCGATGGCTTTGTTCTCGCAAATCACTCGTCACTTGGAATATTTTCACTGAAGAAATGATAACACACTATGAGGATACAAGGAGCAATACCTTATTTAGCCAATTGATAAATCTCAAGTGAAAGGGTTCAGTTACAGAGCACATTGAGAACTTCCAAATATTGAATATAAAGGTAACATATATTCCATATGAACACTTGATTGATGTATTCATTGGAACTTTAAAGGATAACATTCAACATGAGGTTCACATTTTGGAACCCAAATCATTGGAGAATGCATTTAGGGTGGAAAGAAATTTTGAAAGTAAAAATATGGCTATGGCTACTAGAAGGACCAATCCTAACATCTATCGAGAGAATAATGCTCCTTCTTATAAAACACCTCAAACTACAAGGTTTACACCTCAACAGTTGGAGGAAAGAAAAGAAAAAGGTTTATGATTTAATTGTGACAACAAGTACAGTAAGCGACATAAGTGTGGTGAGAATAAATTATTCTACATAGACTGTGAAGAGGAAGAAGAACAAGAACCATCTCAAGATGAAAACATAGAAGTGATTTTTTTGAAGAGTTGACTCTTACGATATTGTGTAATGCATTGGCTAGAATTAGCACTCCTCAAACCCTCAATATCGAAGGATATATCAAAACAAAAAGGGTAATAGTCCTAATTGATTCTGGTAGTACTCATAATTCCATTCATTATAAATTAGACAAATCTCTCAATTTCTTTGTATATCCAGTGGCAGAGTTTTAAGTAAAGATTGCAGATGGAGGAACTATCAATTGCTCAGGAAAATGAAATAAGATCAATATTACTATGGGGGAATATGTAATGAATAGTCCTGATCTAGGTGGATATCGGTGGCCACCCACCTTTTCCAACTGGCTCAAAACAACTTTCTGGCAATTTTGGCAATTTACTATTTTTAGCAGGTTTTAACTTCTGGGGCCATTTTGAGGGCCTAAATGAAGGTTTTTAGAGATAGAGGTTCTCAATGATATCCAAATGCATGATTGATCCCCTAAAATTAATCTCCTCGATGATACCTTTACAACGAGCTATCATACGACTAAAAGGAAGATCGTATGCAAAAGTTACAACCCCGGGAAGTTGATGTACTAACTTACCCAAACGGGGCCCACATGACTTTTGGCGCTTCATCTCCTAGGGTTAGGTTTTTGGATGTATATGAATTTTTGCATTCCCCTTTATTGTAAAAAGGCCTTCAGATCCTCATTGTAATCATCTTCTTGCGAATGAGAGTAGTCGTCACATCTCTTCTCAAAGATAAGCTGCCACCATTCTAGCGAGTCTTTCACTCTGTATTTTTACAGTTTCTGTACATTTCTCTGATTAATAGAAATCATGTATTACTGTATATCTGTGTTTATGGTTGCATCTCTGACACATTTCTGTTATATTATTGAATATCTACAATATCTTTGTGCATTTCTTTATTATATCTCCGCTCTCATTTCATGCCGAAAATAATCTGGATCAAGTCCAATGATTTCTATACCCATGGGTGGTGCTAATGTCATACTAGGAATCCAATGGTTACAATCATTAGGAACAATGGATTTTAATTTTCAATAAATTTTCATGAAATCTTCATTGGAAGGAAAAGAAATTGAGTTAAGAGGCATCGTTGGGAAACCTAGTAAGGTGATAACCTCTAAGGGCATGAAAAACTTATTTAAAAATGGGCATCAAGGTGTTATTGCACAACTATTCTCACTAGATGTTCAAACATATAAGCCATCTATTCCCCTAGATCTCCAAGGGATCATTGATAATCATTCCAAAGTATTTGAATATATTCCCAAAGATCTTCCACCCACTCGAAATCATGATCATGATATTCACCCAATTCCTAGGAATGTTCCTCCTAACATCAGGCCGTACCGATACCCTTATGCCCAGAAGAGTGAAATTGAGTGTATGGTTGAATAAATGTTAGACGCTGACATTATTAGACCTATCCAAAGTTCTTAATCTGCATCGATGGTAATGGTATTCAAGAAATATGGCTGATGGTGTATGTGTCCAGATTATAGAGAGCTCAACAAGATCACTATTAAAGATAAGTTTCCCATTCCTGTCATTGATGAATTGTTTGATGAACTACATGGATAAATCTATTTCACAAAGTTGGATATTCGTTCAGGGTATCATCATATTAGAATGAAGGGAGAAGATATCCCAAAAACAACATTTCGAACTCATGAAGGCCATTATGAATTTTTGGTCATGCCTTTTGGCCTTACAAATGCACCTTCCACATTCCAAGGGTTGATGAATTCCTTTTTCAAGCCCTTCCTTCAAAAATTTATGTTAGTCTTTTTTGATGATATACTAATCTATAGAAAGTATTGGGAGGATCATGTGTGACATGTTGACAAGGTGTTACAACTACTAAACGAGAAACAACTATATGCCAAACCATCCAAATGTTTCTTTGGGGTGAAGGAGGTAGAGTATTTGGGTCATATTGTATCTCATGAAGGTGTCAAGGTATACCCTATCAATATTAATGCCATGATGGACTGGCTGATTCCCAAAACATTGAGGAATCTTAGAGTATTTTTGGGTTTGACAGGTTACTACCGCAAGTTTGTTCAGAACAATGGGAGAATAGAAACACCTTTAATGACACTAACTAACAAGGATGTATTTTCATGGACTACAGAGGAAACTAAATCTTTTGAACAACTTAAAGAGGTAATGTGTAAATCTCTTATCTCGACCACACCAGACTTCACAAAAAACTTTATTTTGGAATGTATTGCCTCAGGAAATGGCATTGGTGTTGTCCTAATGCAAAAAGGAAGGCCCCTGGCTTTTGAAAGTCGACCACTCAAGGTAAAGGACTTACACAAACCCATTTATGAGAAGGAAATTATGGAAATACTACATGAATTGAAGAAATGGGGCCCTTACCTAATATATAGGCACTTCAAGGTCAAAACAGATCATGATAGTCTTAAATACTTCTTGGAGAAAAGATTATATTCAGAAAAACAACAAAAATGGGTGACCAAGATATTGGGTTATGATTTTGAAATCATCTATAAAAAAGGGAAGCAAAATGTTGTGGAATATGCACTCTCAAGAAATGAATTTGTTCAGGCCTTTCTCTGTGCTATATCGGTCATCCGACCCGATTGGATAATAGAAGCGATGGATGAATGGAAGAATGACGAAAATGTGTGGAATATCATTCAAAGGTTGCAGCAGGATTCTAGTGCATCATATACATTTACATGGAAAAATGATTCACTATGGTACAAAGATCGCTTATATTTATGTAATAAATCCCATCTCAAACAAAAATTACTATTGGAATTGCACACCTCTAGTAGGACAACACTCAGGATTTTTGAAAACCTACCATAGGTTCAAGAAGGAATTTTTTTGGGATGGACTTAAAACTGATGTTCAAAGGTTTATATTAGAATGTTTGGTTTGCCAAAAAAATAAGGTGGAAATAATTAAGACCCTAGGTCTTTTACAACCATTAGTCATCCCAAGTCAGTGTTGGGAGGAGGTTTCCATGGATTTCATCAGAGGGTTACCGAAGTATGAAGGAAAGAGTGTCATCATGGTGATTGTTGATATAATGACCAAGTACACACACTTTTGTGTAGTCTCTCATCCCTTCAAAGACAGTATAGTTGCCACCGCATTCATAGAGACAGTTCAAAAGCTACATGGAATCCCAAAGATTATTGTAAGTGACAGAGATCTTATCTTCACTGGTCATTTTTGGACAGAATTATTTTCTTGTTTGGGTACTCAATTGGCTCATATATCATCCTATCATCCTCAATATGATGGACAAACCGAGATATTGAATAAATGTCTGGAAGGCTACCTTCGTTGCTTTATCTCCGATAAAAAATAACAATGGTTCAGATGGTTACCTTTGGCAGAATGGTGGTATAACACTTCCTTTCATACTGCAATAAAAATGACACCATTTATGGCACTCTATGGATACCACCCTCCTTCCATCACTTCTTCTCTAAAAGAAAAATATAAGGTTCAAGTAGTGGAAGATCACATCGAGCATCAACAACAAGTTCTCCAAATATTAAAGGACACCCTGACCATGGCACATAATCGCGTGAAACAACAAGCAAATAAACATCGTAGTAAAAGAAGTTTTGAAGTAGGGGATTGGGTGTTTTTAAGACTGAAACCCTACAAACAGATGTCCTTCAAGAAATACAAGAAGGATAATAAATTATCACCAAAGTACTATGGTCCTTATAAGGTGTTACAAAAGATTGGTACTATGGCATACAAATTGGAGTTGCATGCATCCTCACGAGTACACCTAGTTTTCCATGTTTCATGACTAAAGAAATTTATAGGTGACAAGATACCAATTCAAACTATATTACTAGTACTTGATGAGGAAGGGAAAATCATATTGGATCCTAAATACATCACTGACATAAGAATTCACTAGCGAAGGAATAGATCCATTTCATAATATCTCATTAAGTGGAGGAAACTTCCTGCTAGAGGTTTGTTGACGGGCGAAACAGTCCATCCGTCAACTAGGAGAGTGGAACCGGTCCGGGGTTGTCTAAATAACCCAAGACGTTTGGTATGGACCACCCTGACGAGTTTAACGGCTCCGTTGGCCGCTCTAAGGTCTCCTAAGGAAACCAAAGAGAAAAGTAATTTGAGATAAATAATCTAAACAAAACAAACTAGAAACTAATAAAACAAACTTAACTTAACTATGCTAATCTAACTAGAAATTACTAACTACTTATATATATACAAGATATTAAATATGATTATAATAACTTAAATCAACTACCTAATTATCAGCTATGTTATTCCTTATTCACAAATTGTACACTATGGACAACCTACAGATTTCATTAAAACCTGCAAAACTCATGTGATCGCTGCCCTGGGACAGCCAAGAATCTCTTTTTATCTTTTATGTTTTATGAAAAGGAAATAAAAACTATTGAAATCAAACAATCTATCTATCTTACCGATATTTAAACAATGTAATATAAATCTAACTAAGCTATCATTTATATTAAATTATTAAACATAAACAGTAATCATCTAACTAATTAACCTGGAAACGCTCCAAGTCTGCCCTGTGTATGATTGCTTCGTAAGCTGGTTGGAGGAAGAAATTCACACCATTTAGCCCTTAAGCTTCTCGCAAAGGATCAGCTATAATGCTTCCTGAAGTAGATTACAGGAGAAACAATACATAAAAGAAATCATAACAGTCTTCAGATTATGAATTCATGCAAAAGGGAAACCTATTATGCAGCAAATTCATATATGATAATTCAATTCATAAAGAAGACAAAGCTATCATTCGTAAAACTGAATGCTGAACTGTTATGTCTTTTATCAAATTGGAAGTAACAAGGTATGTATAACAATAGGAAATTATATCACTTGAATTCGATTTAGATAACAAAGTAATACCAAACCAGAAACCAAAATGATATACAAAACTTGGAACAAAGTGTCGATCTATTGAAAAGAAAAAGCTATAACAACACATCAATTCTGCTCCAGTCTGGTTCAAAATCACATATCCTTGTTCTCCCCAACTTTGGATTGTCGATTATTACAAAATCATAAGTTTAAATAAGTTTTTCACAAGGTAAAACATCCTTGTGAATAATAGTAAACAGTTTTACAAAATCTGGGAATAATCCCAAAATCCCTTAAACTAAATAACTAAAATGCAAGTAAAATCTGTAGATCATCCCCTAACTGCCCATAGTTTCCATTGCAAATTCGAATTGCCATGCAAATAGACACCAGAATCAAGTTAGAAGATTGTTTTATTCAGAAACTAATAACAAAATTGACTCTATTGACTTAGCTACAGAATCGTTTGATTCTGTAGCTGGCCTAGAATAGTAAAATGACCAGATATAAATCAAATCAAATCAAACCTAATCACTTTGCAATAGTCAACACATTACTAATGATTAGATCAAATAAAACCAAACAGAATACGACCGGGACAGAGTAGAGATACAATTGATACAAAATAGGAATACCCTGTTTTTACAATTGTTCTTAAAATCGAATCAAATCTCAACAAGAATGTTGCAAGAATGCCATCAATAACAAACCAAATTGTATGAGATACAAACAATCATTATCGATAAGCATAAGATTCATACCATTGCCAATATAGAAAGCATTTACAATTTCACACATCAATGTATCCATAGAATCCAACCACAGTTCTCATTCGTTATGTTTCAAATAATTTACAAGTAAACTCGTAACTGTAATTGCCTAATTAGAATCACAACATCATATCGATATCATTCTATTAAAAATACGATGCACGAATTTCTTCCAATGTAATCGTACTAACTCCACAAATATCGACTCAACAGTCTTCACGAGACATTTAATTATAGACACAAATCAAAAGATTTGATACAATCAACCCATTCCTGTAATCGAATCAAACACTTGTTATCATCGAAATACAACTCACATCATAAAAATCGTTATCCATTCGAAATTTGATTATGAAACAAATGACATACGAATTGGTCTCAACATAGAAATTATAATTAACACAGTCAACCAATTGGCTCATCGCATCGCGCAAGATATAATCAAATCGAACAGAGATATTGTTTGTGTTTCAAGAATAGAAAAGATATCAAATAACAACATATTCAAATTCAATTATGGTTAATCAAACTAAATCTAGTCACAACCAGTCCAGAAATCGATAAAACTTATGCATGACAGAGCAAGTCAACCATATAAACAGAGCTTATGAACACATTGTATAAAAGAGGGAAAATTATACCATTACAGTTGCTGAAACTATGTCAATCTCGAATTGACAATTGTAGTAGAAGACTCAACATTTTTGAACAAGATTGATCCAGCAGTCCGTTGATTTTTATCATTAGGCTGCCCCTAACCAGTGAGCATTGCCACTTGTTTCTCCAAATCGTGAATTTTGGATTGCAATTTAGGGACATCCAAATAGTATCTCTCTAACCACAGTCCACACTGGTCACAAGGTGAAGCAACCTTTTGAGCAGAAGGGGGGTTTGATGATTCCCCGAGGGTTTCATGAGGCAGCTTGTTACCAGGGAAGTCAGGGTTATGCCGAAGACAAGGAGGCAAGTTATCTACGAAATCGTGAGGAGGTTCGTCACCACAGAATCCCTCTTCGGCGAGAAAACGCTCAATGCTCGAATCAGAGTCCTCGCTGACCACGATAGGCTCTGTTTTGGTAGGAGGTTTAGACTTATTTCTTTCCATGCGAGAGATCATCCTTGCGTTTTTCTTGTTTCTAGTAGCAGTCTTCGCCCTAGCCTTTGTGGTTATGGTCTTAGCCACTTTAGTCACATCCATAGGCGAATTCACAGGTGAGTCGGTTTCAGGTTTAGGTAGTAAAACACGGTAGGGTACAGGGGTAGACTTACTCTCGGATACCACAGGCTTATCGACCTGTGAAGGACTTGATTCCTGAAAACCATTACAGTTGAGAAAATCGTGCCAGGAATCTCGACGTAACCCCAATTCATAAACAACCAGCATTTTAATCAACCCAACATGGAAGAGGCTAGTGTCAGCCTGACTTCGCTTATACTTCTTAGCCATTTTAAATAAACTTCGGTGTCGATAATGCGGCATGCTAAGCTCGAAACCCATAAACACCATCAATAAACGTAGATGAAACAGGAAAACAAATCCATACCTACCTTCACAAGTAACAAATTGCTTGATAATCATCAAGAGATCATACCAGCGGGGTTTCAAAATCTTCACAGGTAAACCTTTGTTGTACGACCTCACTGTCCGAGACCGAAATAACAATGTCCATGGGACATCATTCACCTTATAACTTTTGGACCATTTTTGTCCCTTGACAGGCAGGCTAGTCGCCAGACTCACAGATTGTTCGGTGATTTCAAGCTGGACATCTCCAACTTTGGCTCGGCAGCCGTCGAATGACAGTGCAAATTGCCGAGCAACAGAGATATTAAAACCATCGAACTTCCTTATAAACGAAAGCCACCCGAATTCTTCAAGGTCGTTGTATGCACCATCGAATGTCAACACTTCTTGGCATCCATTACGTTCGGCCCTCACAACAGGAGCCATAACCTCTGTTCATGGTAGGGTTCACACCGAATGAACAATGCACAAAGTGAATACGATAGGGTTTCAATAGTTTGAATGCTCGAAACAACTCCATGCGTGCGAAGGTGGTGGGATTACCATCGCCACGCATTGCATTAATGACCTGTACAGAGCTGTTAAAACCATAATCATTTAAAACAACGTATCAATTATCCAACAGGTGAATCATCACCTCTACGTGCCATTCATCCGAGTCTGAATCAACAACTCATGTGATCATTATGCGCCAAGTGTTAAGTTTAACCATACACAGTACCAGCATTAACTATCGATCCATCGTGTCGATTCCATTGTTCAATCAATCGCTAAACCACAAGTTTCACTGCTAATACATAGCTCCGGACTATGAAACATTCAACGTATAATCCATCTTTGCAAATAGAATGTCAAGCATCGATTTGTAAAGTTCAATGTGATTGATCAATGCGCTTTCAAACCATTGTTATTACGCCTTATAAACTTGCCCATGTATTCGGTGCCTATGGTAATGTTTGCATTCCAATCTTTTGAGAACAATATGATCCAA
>ML797638.1:33180-61023 GCA_009831015.1 Picea engelmannii
ATTTACCCCTCTCTCCCCCTCACTCTATATCTCCTTCCATATCCATTTTTCTCTCTCTCTCTCACTCACTCACTCACTTTCCCTCTCCCCCTCTCTCACTCTAACTCTCTCTCACTCCATTCCTTTATATATATTCCCCTCTCTCTCTCTCTCACTTGCTTAGTTTATCACTCAGTTTTTGTCTCTCCCTCTCCCTCTCTCTCTCCAGTGTGTCTCTATCACCCTCTTTCCCTCCGTCTCTCCCCACCTCTTCCCCCCATCTCTCTCTTTCCCTCTCTATCTCTTTTTCTTCCTCTATATCTCTCTCTCCCTTCCTCTCTTTATCTCTATCCCCCTCTCTCCCTCACCCCCACCACCACACTCTCTCTCCCCATCCCTCTTTCAATCCTTTCATTTGTTTCTCTCTCTCACTATTTCCCTCTCCCTCCCTTCCCTCTCTCTCCCTTCTGCTATCTCCCCCCTCTCTCTATTTACCTTTCTCTCCATGTTTCTCTCTAACTCTTTGTCTCCTCCCATCCATATCTCTCACTTTCTCCACCCCCCTATCTCTCTCTATCCTTCCAACCTTCTCTTACTCTCTACCCATATCTCTCTCTATCTCCCTATTGCTTCCTCCATATCTCCCCCCCCTTTCCCATCTCTTTATCTCTCCTTATTTCCCTCTCTCTCTATCCCCTACTCTATCCCCTCTCTCTACGCCATCCTTCTCTCTCTCTCTATCTCTATCCTACATTTACGCCTCTCTCCCCTACAATATCTCTTTCTCAAACCCTCCCTCCATGTATGTCCCCCTCACCCATCTCTCTCATTCTCTATCTCTCCCCCCCTTCTCCCTTTCTTCCCCTTTATCTACCTCTCTGTCTCTCTCACACATTTACCCATCTCTCTTGCACTCCCTATTTTCCTATATTACTCCCTCTCCCCCTTTGTAAATATATCTCTTTTAAGAGAGGGATATAGATCAAAAGAGAGAGATAAGGTGTGTGAGGGAAAGACGAGGAGAGAGAGTGACATAAAATAGGGGGAGATAGAGACGGGGGGGTTAGAGAGAGAGAGAGAGAGAAATATGGGAAGAGATAAAAAGAGAGAGAGGTGGAGAATGAGAGGTAGAGAGAGAACAATATATATTTTGATGTTAGTGGTAGCATCAGACATGTATTTCCACACATGTCTATGTGTTTATATGTATGGAAAATTTCCAAATCGTTCTACTCTTGGATTTATTTTAATTAAAGGATGTTGGATCATGTTGTCCACATTGATGTCAAAGGAACAATGTCTTGTCATATGATGTCAAAGGATTGATTTCAAAGAAGCAATGTATTTTCATAGTATATTTATGAAGTATGTGTTGTCATTATTATAGATGAAGATGGAGCGATGTGTTGTCATTATGATGCATAGATGGATGGATGCATTAATGTATTGATCATTGGATCATGTGGTCATGCATTGAATCAATGCCAAAGGGACAATGTCATAGTGATGTATTGTCATGGGTTGGATTAATGTAAAGATGACTCATTATTTTCTTGTCATGGTTGAAAGGAAGTACAAATGGATGAACTCTAAAGTGGTCCCCTTCTAGTGAAAGCCCTCATGGGAAGACGCTTTGTGGTTGAGTTATCCTAGTAGTATGGTTAGATAACCCATTCTTAGTTGTGGACTAATGACATGAATATCAGTGAATTTGTTAGTGAAACTATCCTAGATGGATAGTGTTTGTCATTCCATTTCCGGTGGTATGTGGAATGTCACATAAATCCTCACGGTTTGAGACTTATGGTATTACGAAGCTAGAGGACCCTCATATGTTGGCTAGAAGCCCCAAAAGGTCAAAGAAGTAAAATTGCTTACAAAGAAGAAATTATTTAAATAATAAAGTGAAGTGATGAAGTCAAAGAGGATTATTTAAATAATAAATTTAATGGAGAACTTTCTAATTATGGAAAGTGCTTATAAATGGATTAACCCTAAAAAAACGAAAAGTGGGTTAAATGGACAAGTGGGCATGTGAACAAAGTGGCTATGTGGAAAAGGTTGGATAAAGGTAGCCATGTGGACAAATGGTTATGTCAATAAATTGGATATGTGGAAAAAGTGGCCTAGTAGATGCTTCTAAGGAAGCTAATTGGAGAGTATAAATAAGAGGCAAGGGTCTCTTGTAAACAGATCTCTGTTGACATATATTGAAGATCTATTCTAAAGAAGAGAGTGATTGTAGGATCTCATGGACGCATCAAAGTTTCCATAAGTCTAATATGTTAACGATGAAGTTTTCTATTGTTTCGAAACCCTTGTTTTTGAAGGAACACCCAGGCTGCAGTAGGCCTGAGTGCGTACATATGTGGGCTACATTGAGCCAGAGAACGTACACATGTGGGCTGAAGGAGGTCAGAGCATGTACAATTGGAGGAATTCATGGAGACTTGAGTGTGAACTAGTGCTAGGTTCCTGAAGGATGAAGCAAGTTACAGATCTTCATTCTATGGGCTCAGATATGCCATAGAAGTTCTGGTATGGTTACATGATTGTTTTGATGGATAATCTTTCTTATGATATGATTAATGCTTAAGGAATTCTTGGTATGGGTGTTTTGATATGGTTTTTATTGGTTGATTGATAGAGTGAGCAACACTCTTATGTTACATTACTAATATGGTTTCCATAGTATGATAGTTACTTACACATGATTGAGCAACATTCATATTGTATGGTTGAATAGCATGAGTAAGTTGTTGGAAAGCATAGATATGTTGTAATTGGTTATGGTACAAATTGGATAGTGAAAGGAAGAAGTGGTTGTGACTGAAGGATGCATAGGATCTGAGTTTTTCAAGGAGAGAAAACCCTAGTTGATCAGAAGGAATACGCAGGCTGTAGTACGTATTGGCCATGTACATACATGAGTTGTACTACTGGTAGGGCGCGTACATACGCATGTTGCACTACTGTCAAGTCGCATACCTGTTGACAGATTGGTATCTATTGAGGATTGAATCCTCCTCTCAGTTGGTGCTGAGTTGTATAAGCTGAGTCTTGCATTACAGAGATGGTGCTCTTGTGGAATCGTAACTCTATTCATTTGTTGTTGATAAACCCAAGGATTGTAGTCCATAATAAAAATAAAATTGTACATACATCTTGTGATTTTTGTGTTCTTTGTGGTGATGGTTTTTTGATGATATATGTTGTTTTTATCTGTTGTTGATATATGTTCACATACGACTGGTTATAAATTACTGTAATAAGTGATGAGTAAATGGTGATTTCTAACTAAGGAGATTTTGTGAACGGAAGTTTAAAAAGAGCCCTACATTAATTCAGCCCCCCTCTCAGTGTGGTTGGTGTGTCCAACAATTGGAATAAGAGCAGGCCTTCACTAAATCCTTAAAAATCTTGGAGGAGATCCATGGACACACAAATGGATGATGAAGTTCTAATCCTTGATGAGGAAAATTATTCAACATGGAGAATAGAAATGAAAGTGCATTTGAATGAAAAAGGATAAGGTGTTTGGAAAGAAGCTATTCGTGGATCAGTTCCCTTGAATAATAAGTCAAAATTTGCAGCTCAAAAGGAATAAAATAAGAATGATGCATTGGCTCTCAAAACCATCTTCAATGGACTCTCAAGTTCTTTCAAAGAAAGCATGGGATGATGCACTTTTGCCAAGGATATATGGCTAAAGCTAGAGAAGACATACCAAGGAAAAAAGGAAGACACTAAAGACAACTCCATCAAGAATAATGAAGGCAAAGAATCTCCACAATCCTATGATTTCAATAATTCTAAATGTGATGATGTTGAATGTTTGTCTATATGTGAAGAAGAAGATATAGAAATAGTTTGTGAAGAATCATATGATAATTATCCCATGGAAGAAGTAGAAGAAGAACTTTCAAAGATTAAAAATAAAGTTTATTGGGATCTATATGAATACAACTATGACCATAGTTATATAGACTATAACTATATTTCGGAGAACACTAGAAGGTTTCTTGAAAAGAATCAAAAGCATATTTTGAAACTAAAGAAAATACTCAAGGAACAAGAAGAAAGTAAGAGGTCTTAATTAAAATAAAAAGACAAAGAGAGAAAAAGACTAAAGAATGAAATAGAAGAAAATAAGAAGGTAGACAATGAGATTAGAAACAGTCTTGAAGTCAATATCCATCTCAAGACCCAAATTGAAGAAGCCAAAAGGGTTGAGGAAATACTAAAGAATCAAGTAAATGAAAAGGAAGAGTCATGTCATAAGTTGGAAGATGAAGTTGTTGATGTTAGAAAGAAAGTAGAGAAGTCAAACAAATTCTTGAATATCTCAAAAATATTGAATGAAATATTGGATAGTCAAAGATGACCAGATGATAAATCAGGTCTTGGATAAAACAAACAAGCTAGACATGTTGAAGCAAGCACCTCAAAGAAGCTTGAGGTAAGTCACTCAATCTCAAAATATGGAAATAATGTTGCAATTCAACCATCTACACAAGGGAAGGAAACTTTCAAAATAAAAAAGCAAGGAAGACATCAAGAAGCCATCTTTACACCTCAAAGAAAAGAAACACCTTTAATATGGACACCAAAGAAAAGGTATGAAAATGTTTTTTATGGTCACTGTTACTCATGTAATGAATATGGTCACAAAGTTTTGGAATGCAGATATTATGAAAGGAGAGAAAATGAAAGGTTTTATAACAGTCTAAGTGTTGGAGATGTAATCAAGTAGGACACATTGTTGCTCATTGTAACACCATGAGATGCTACAACTATAGTGGATTTGGCCACAAATCCTAGGATTGTTGGAACACAAGAAGACAATCCATGGGGAGTGTTTAATATAGTATGACTAGAAGAAAAGATTAGGCTAGAAGAGAAGAAAATTTTGAAATGATGGAAGCTGAGAGCTTAAGTTCTGAGAAGCTAGGACACTTTTAGAAGTGGGTGAAGAAGACTGAACAAGCATAATAGAATGGCATCCCTAAGGCAATCTCAATCTTGAATTGTTCTGAAGAATACACAGGTTACATTGGTAACAGTCACGTACATACATGAGCTGACCTATAAATAGGTCACGTACATATGTGAGTTGTTTGTATATCAGGTCGCGTACATGTGGTAAAATCCTTGGAAAGTAGGCTTTGCAAATAAGTTGCAACTTGGTGTGATGGTATAGATTTGTGTTGCAGGGTCTAATATGGTTTGTTGCAGGGTCTGATATGTTTTGTTACAGGTTTTCATGATTACATGTTTTCATACACAATTGATGTATGTATGTATGATGATATATGGTTGAGTGTTGAAAGACTATCTTGGATGCATGGTATTGACCCTAGAGTGTGGATTGAGACATTGTTTTTTTGAGGAACAATGTTGTTTGTGATAGTGAAGTTATGGAACTTTGGTTATGAGATATATCATGATGATTCTAGCTAGAGATGTCATTGATCTATTGAGACACACTTCTAGTACATGTATTTTTGGATGCTTAGTATTTTTTGTAGTGAATGGAGGTTGAGGAAAAATTGTTGGGGTACATGGATGATACATATTTGAGTTCCATTGATATATCTTATAATGTATTGTTAGAAGTTGGATATGTTGGTGCATGCATTTGGAATGTTGTTGAGATACATATTGGGACATGTAGTTGATGAGTTGATGAAGTGGTCATGTTATACATCATTGATGAGTCATAGTTTGATCTATATTTGATGCATGATTAGTACACTTTTAGTACATTGTTAGAGGCACCTACTAGAAACACATTTAGCACATGGTTTCTGGTTGATATGGCATACATGTATGAGATCACATCTTGATCGCAATTCATCGTGTTGAGGTTTGGTGCATGGTTGATGCACTTGTTTTGGTACATGATGTATGGGATGATATAGTTGAGACACTTTCTATGATGCTTGATGGTTGAGATACATGATTGTGGCACTTATTTCATGGTAGAGGAATATCATAAGTGATATGACACTTATTTGATGTACATGGTTGTTGTGCATGGTTGGCAAACAATATGGCACATGATGTACATGGTTGATATTTTTTTTCATGATTCTCTATTGATTGTTGACATATATTTGTCTTCATGATGTATGGTATGGCATGAGTTTGATGCATGGAAAGGTCCAAGGATCTTCATAGGAAGAGTGGATCATACTTGATTGCAGTGGAAGCATATTGTTCATATTGCAGAGAAGATAGGGGTAGACATACCCATAGGGGGAGTCATTCTTCTTCCCATGATTCCAGGAGGACATATTTATCAGATGAAAAGATAAATACCTGGAAAAATATCCCTATACTTGGAGAAAGAGCATAGAGACATGGTTCCAGGGAGAACGATTGTCACAGGGGAAGCATGAGTGATACGTTTTCAGCATTTTATTAGAGTGATATCCCTTGTTTAAAAAGGTGAGATATTATTCAGAGGAATATCAAGGCATCTAGGCAAGGGGATCATCCCCAAGGAGAGAACTACCATTTTCCATTGATGTCAAAGGGGGAGAGATAGTCACATTGATGTGATTGAGATGACTACTGATGAATAGCAATGCCATGTCTACATGTTTCCATCAATGATTGGTGTTGACATCAATGTTTGTATTTCCATCAATGCCAAAGGGGGTGATTGTTGGATCATGTTGTCATTGATATCAAAGGAACAATTTCTTGTCATATGATGTCAAAGGAACAATGTCTTGTCATAGTATATTGATGAAGTATGTATTGTCATTATTATAGATGAATATGGATCGATGTGTTGTCATTATGATGCATAAATGGATGGATGCATTAATGTATTGATCGTTGGATCATGTGGGCATGTATAGAATCAATGACAAAGGGAAAATGTCATAGTGATGTATTGTCATGGGTTGGATTGATGTAAAGATGACTCATTATTGCATTTTCATGGTTGATAGAAAGTACAAATGGATGAACTCCAAAGTGGTCCCCTTATGGTGAAAGCCCTCATGGGAAGACACTTTGCGGTTGAGTTATCCTAGTAGTGTGGTTAGAGAACCCATGATTAATTATGGAATAATGAGATGAATATTAGTGAATTTGTTAGTGAAACTATCCTATATGGATAGTTCTTGTCATGCACTTTCTGGTGGTATGTGTAACGTCACATAACTCCTCACGGTTTGAGAGTCATGGCCTTACGAAGTTGGAGGACCCTCATATGTTGGCTAGAAGCCCCAAAAGGTCAAAGAAGTCAAAGTTCTTACAAAGAAGAAATTATTTAAATAATAAAGTGAAGTGACAAAGTCAAAGAGGATTATTTAAATAATAAAGTTAATGGAGAAATTTATAATTATGGAAAATGGTTATAAATGGATTAACCCTAAAAAAAAAGGAAAGTGGGTTAAATGGAGAAGTGGGCATGTGAACAAAGTGGCCATGTGGACAAAGTTGGATAAAGGTAGCCATGTAGACAAATGGTTATGTGGATAAAGTGGATATATGAAAAAAGTGGCCTAGTGGATGCTTCTAAGGAATCTACGTAGAGAGTATAAATAAGAGGCAATGGTTTGTTGTAAATAGATCTCTCTTGAGCATATATTGGAGATTTATTTTGAGGAAGAGAGTGATTGTAGGATATCATGATGCGTCAAAGTTTTCGTAAGGATGAGATATTAACAACAAAGGTTTTGGAAGTTTAAAATCCCTAGTTTTTGAGGAAGCGCGTGGGTTGTAGTGGGCCAGAGCACGTATATACGCGAGATATAGTGAGCCAGAGTGCATACACACGTGGGATGAAGGAGGTCAGAGTGTGTACAGTTGGAGGAATTCATGGATACTTGAGTGTGAGATGGTGCTAGGTTCCTGAAGGATGAATAAAGTTCTGGATCTTCATTCTATGTGCTTAGATATGCCATAGAAGTTCTGGTATGCTTACATGATTTTTTTTATGGATACTCTTGCTTGTGATATGATGAATGCTTAAGGAATTCTAGGTATGGATGTTGTGATGTGGTTTTTATTGGTTGATTGATAGAGTGAGAAACACTCTTATGTTTCAGTAATTATATGGTTGTCATAGTATGTTGGTTACTTACACATGATTGAGAAACATTCATATTTTATGGTTGAGGAGCATGAGTAAGTTGTTGGAGATCATAGATGTGTTGTGATTGGTTATGGTAAAGATTGGACAGTGAAAGGAAAAAGTGGTTTTGACTGAAGGCTGCAGAGCATCTGAGTTTTTCAAGGAGAGAAAGCCCTACTTGATTAGAAGGAATATGCAGACTGCAGTACAGATTGGTTGCGTACATACGTGAGTTATACTATTGGTAGGACACGTCCATACGCATGATACACTACTGACAGGTCACGTACTTGTTGACAGATTGGTATGTTTTTAGGATTGAATCCTCCTCTTATTTTTTGCATAGTTGTGTAAGTTGAGTCTTTCATTGCAGAGTTGGTGCTCTTGTGGAGTTGTAACTCTATTGAGTTCTTACTGATAAACCCAAGGATTTTCGTCCATAATAAAAATAAAATTGTACATCAATCTTGTGTTTTTTGTGTTCTTTGTGGTGATGGCTTGTTGATGATATATGTTGTTGTTATATGTTGTTGATATATGTTCACATACAACTAGTTATAAATGACAGTAATAAGTGATGAGTAAATGGTGATTTCTAACTAAGGATTTTTTGTGAAGGGAAGTTTAAAAAGAGCCCTACACTAATTCATCCCCCTATGAGTGTGGTTAGTGTATCCAACAAAGGAATTATTGAATTTAATTGATTTTATTAATTAGTTATGTAAATAGTTAATTGAGTTATTTGAGGAAAGTGTTAAAAGTACTTAGCATACAATTTTCTCATGCAATCTAAATCTAAAGTGAGATTAGAAATATATTGTAAATAACAATTATAAAAGCAAGGCTAGGGTGAAGGAGGAAGACACTTGATACTTAAGATTCTTGAGAGTAGAAGGTTGAATTTAGAAAGAATTGGATGACAAATGGCTATGATTTAAGATCTTAGATAGGTAGAGAAGGACTTTCATCTAGAGATCGGGTCAAGGAGAAGAGAGAATAGAGGGAGTGCAGGTGGGTTTCAGTTAGAGGAAGCAACAAGAAAGTGTCGCTTCATAAGGAGTTTTATGTATAGCTTTTTCATAAGTATACATGGGTCTCAATTGAGACACTCATGTACATATGTGGGTTTTTTTTAATAAAAGTGGCATACACCTCGAAAAGTGTGCAGTTCTGGTTCGTACAATAGGTCAAGAGTTTCCAGGTTTTTCTGCAATTGTATTTCTCTCAATGGGCCATTATCCCTATTATGGGAGCCTTCATTTTATCATAATAAAATCATTCTTAGCACTGGTTTTCCCTCAAATACTTTTCCATGGGTTTATACCAAAAAACATTGGTGTTTATGTGTGCTTTATTTTGGTTTCCTTGTTTATGCTTCCGTTGCATGTCTAGTTCATTACTTAGTTGTTCTTTCATTCAATAAGTGATTTATTTGGAATTAAAATTTGACTGTTGATTAAGAGAGATTTAAACATGGTATCAGAGAATATCCACTGAAGGGAATCCATATCTGTATTAGATACATAACTATTAGGAAAAAATCAAAGGACGGATTTTAGGGAAATAGTCGTACTGAGGAAACAATTAAGTTTTTGTAGGTGTACAGGGGCATATGTGGGTCACATAAAGCATAATCATGTACATGTGCAGGATTCTTTGAGAACAATTGAGTATACACAAGTTTAAATAGTAAAATTCACATACATACATGGGTTGTAGTGGTGGCAGTCACGTAAATACGTGGGTTGCAGTGGCGACAGTCATGTACAACTCTGTATAGGTTAGTACAAGGGAAATTTTCAGTAGAATCTTTTTTCCAAGGCTATTTTTTTAGGTATTAGGGATGGAAATAACACCATTGAGAGTTGAATATAGATTGGATGGAGGATCCAACTTCCTATCTTGGAAATCAAGGGTAACTTTAGCATTGAAGGAGTATGACCTAAGTTGGGAGTTAGCGGATACAATAGTTACTTCATCAACCTATATGATAGTTTTGTACGCTCACAACAATAAGGAGATCAAATCAAAGAGGGTCCTCCTATATTCAGTGAAGGATCAACTAATCCCTCACCTAAACAAGAAGATGATGACAAAATATATGATTGATTACTTGGTAGGTTTATTCCAGAGAAAGAACATGAATAAGAATATGTCCTTAAGCAATAAACTCAAATTGTTGTAGATGTCTAGATATGATAG
Source organism: Picea engelmannii (assembly GCA_009831015.1). Taxonomy (NCBI): domain Eukaryota; kingdom Viridiplantae; phylum Streptophyta; class Pinopsida; order Pinales; family Pinaceae; genus Picea; species Picea engelmannii. The sequence continues at coordinate 43,454 of ML797638.1, forward strand.
CATTACCATCTATCTCATGAGGATCACATAGGTGCATGATTATATTGCAACCATAGGGGATAAAATGGAGGATGCATAGCTCATGAATTTGGCATTGAATGGTCTTCCCAAGTCTTGGGAACCATTTGTTAGGGGAGTTTGTTCTCGGTAAAATATCTTAAATTGGCATATACTTTGGGATGAATGCATCCAATAAGAGACTTGGGAGGAGTCTAAGAGAAGCAAGCATGGAGGTAGTGAAGATAACTTGTCTCTTGTCAGTAAGGAAAGAAAGGTTAAAGGAAAGAGTTCAAGCAATAAGGATAACAATGCTGGAGGATCATCATAGCTAGGGAATAAAAAGGACTTAACTAAAATCAAGTGCTTCTCATGTCATAAGAATGGATCTTATGAATATTCATGTCTGGAGAAGAATAAGAAGGGAAGTGGAAATATGCGGACAACAACATTAGTAGAGATGCAACTTGATGAGTTTCTAGCAAATTGAGAAGGATTACTCATTGGTTTCTTTACTTTCTACCAGCACAACAATGAGGAGTTCTTGGTTCTTAGACAGTGGTTCATCTTGTCATTTGACAGAAGAACAGGAGCTATTTAGTAGTATGATGGATAGTAATGTAGATATTAATTTGAAACTTGGTGATGATTCCAACTATGTGGTGAAGGGAGAGGGAACAATTGCATTCCATCTTAAGTTAGGAGGATTGTTAGATGCCCAAGATTTTCTTTACATACCAGTTGTTTTATCTTTTGTCTCGGCGATGGAGGACATATGTTTTTTCATTACTTTTTAGAGAGGCAAGGTACTTATATGTCCATATAAATATAACTCAAACAATGCAGTGGTTGTTAGGGTTAGAGAAGGAACTTTATACAATTTATAGGGTAAGCTTGTTTAGGCCTTGGTACATGATATTGAGAGCCTATGTGAGTTTTCGCACTGGAGCTTGGGACATCTACACTACAAGGTGTTTCTGATTCTTAGAGGGATTGTTACATGTATTTCATAGTTTACAAATTAGTGGCAGGGAGTGTGAAGAGGGTGTGCACTTGGAAATAATGTTAAGGATTCGTTTCCTAGTAGTGAGAGTAGGTCCAAAGGGATATTGGATCTTATTCATTCAGATGTGAGTGGGACATTGTATGTAGCATTGTCACAAGGATAATCATATTATGTGATGTTTATTGATGATTTATTCAAGAAAACCTGGATCTTATTTATGAAGACCAAGGATGAGGTCTTCAATTGGTTCAGATAGTTCAAGGATCATAAACATAACTATACAGGTAAGAAGATCAAGGTCTTGAGGTAAGATAATGGGGGAAGGTACACCTTTGATGAATTCAATGATTTCTGCAAGGATGCATGGATAAATAGGGAGCTTCCAGACTCATAGAAACCTTAGCAGAATGGGGTTGCAGAGAGAAATAATAAATCCATCATCAGTTCTTCTAGGGCTATGATACATGACCAAGAGTTTCCTATGTTCCTATGGGCAGAGGAATGTAAAATGATAGTGTATGTGCAAAATAGTATTCCTCATAGTGTATTGGGGATAAGAATCCAAAGGAAGCATTCTCATGGGTGAAGCCAAATATTGGTCATTTGAGGATATTTGGTTTTTCATTCTACATCCATGTGCCTATGGAGAAGAGGATGAAGTTGGAGCCTTCATGAAAGAAGGGTATATTTGTGGGGAAAAGTGATACCTCAAACTCTTATAGAATCTTCATTCCAATGTAGTGGAAGATAGTTGTGAGAATATAGTTTAAGTTTGAGGAGAAATTGAAATCTAGGAGTACTCAAGAGTCATTAGTAGTGACAGAGGAAAGGGAGAAACAGACTTTGAAGGATGAGAAACAATAAATAGCTCAGTATTCAAGTGGGGAGGAGGAGTCATCTCCTTCTAGTCCTATCAGGAGACCTAGGTGGCTATTTCATACATTGAGGGATGTTGGTGAGGCTTCGAGGAGTGTGATCAGAGAGAAAAGGCCTACAAAGAAGTTTCCAAACTAAATGGCGATTATTACTAGAATCATTGATGTTCAACCTTCCAATTTTGAGGAAGAATCATATTAGCGGGTATGGAGAGATTCCATGGTAGTGTAGTACACCTATATTATGAGGAATGGAATTTGGGACATAGAACCGAGATTGGAGGGGAAGTTAGTTATGAGTTCCATATGGCTCTACAAGATCAAGCATGTTGTAGATGGTAGAATAGATTGTTTCAAGGAAAGGTTTGTGGCGAGAGGATTCTCCCAGAAAGAGGGATTGGACTACGAGGAGATATTTTATCCAGTCATTAGTTCTGCTTCTATTGAGTTCTTATTTATGTTTCTTTAATTATGAGGCAGAGGATACATCAGATGGATGTGAAAACAATGTTCCTCAATGGGATCATTGAGGAGGAAGTAAACATAGAGAAAAATGAGGTATTTGAGGTACATGGGAGGGATTATCATGTGTGTAGGCTTAATAAATCTTTGTACAAACTCAAACAGGCACCCAGGGCATGGCATTCTAGAATTGATGGATACTTGCAGAGTATCGGCTTTACCAAGAGTGAGGAAGATCCTAACTTGTATTCCATACTCATTGGAGAGGATCCTCTCATCTTGGTCATGTACCTTGATGATTTATTTCTCACAGGTATATAGGAGCTTATTGTAGGGTGAAAAATATATTTATCTAGTGAGTATGAGATGAAGGACATTGTCTTAATGCATTATTTCTTGGGGTTAGAGGTATGGACTATATTGGGAGAGATATTCCTTGGACAAGGGAAGTGTGCAATAGAGATATTCAGGATATTCAGGATGGAGGACTATAAACCGATGGCTACGCATATAGTTACCAATCGAAAGAAGATTGAAACTTCAAATTCAAAATTGGTGGATCCCAGAATATACAGGTAGTGGATAGGGTCCTTTATGTATTTTTTCAACACTAGGCCATATATTTGTTTTGTTGTTAACACCTTGATTCAATTCATGGTGGAGCCAAGCCATGTGCATTTGATATGAATGGTACATGTTCTTAAGTAATTGCGAGGTACATTGGAGTATGGATTGATATATCTTGGAGGAGATGGAGTGGAGTTGCAAGGATATACAAAATCAGATTGGGAAGGTCATGTAGTAGAAAGAAAGAGAGGCTCAAGGTGTTTCTTTAGCTTGGGATTTTCAGTGATTACTTGTTTTAGAAAGAAGTATACTTTTGTAGCGCTTTGTTCAGCATAGGAAGAGTATATGGCAGGGAGTATGGTTAGCTATGAATCCATTTGGCTTCTCAAATTTCTTGCAAGTTTATTTTATTAGGATTTTGAGCCTACAGTGATATACTATGATAATCATAGTTGTATCAAACTCTATTAGAATCTAGTATTCCATCACAGGTCCAAGCATATTGAGATCATATATCACTTATTTTTGGATAAGATATATAAGGGAGCAATGAAGGTTCAATGTATTTCCACATATGAGCAGTTTCAGATATTTTGACCAAGCCCTTCAAGAAAGGAAAGTTTGTGTTCTTCAAAGACAGACTTGGACTGGTGCAAAATACCTTTGTTACAACAATTTTTTCCTCACTCCATGCAACTTGCATAGATGGCCTTTCCATTTCCCTATGCAGACTTGAAGTTCCTTTTTGTGCCTTCCAAAGCCAAAAAAACAGATTTTTCCACATATATGTGTCCTACTAGTTATACAACAAGTGTATATAGAGGCTGCTCCACTACAGCCCGCATACATCAAGTTTGGTGCTCAAAATTAAAAATTATGTCAAGTTTCCATGCCATGTCACAAGATCCATGATTCTCGAACTTCCATATACTGGAAACACTTTGACTCGACCCTTGATTTCCACTTGAAGGCTATAAATTGAGCCATATCCAAGCCTTGATAGAACAATTCAACTTTGAGAGAAAATACACTCTCGAGAAATTTCACTTCATATTTAGTCTACATCCCTTTGTCCTTGAAAGTATGAACTCCTTGTTCATCCACCAAGTTATTCCTTATTTGTGATGGAGAACCTCATTGACTCCTTTATATGATATTTCCTTTGGTGGAGGATTGAAGTGGTGGAGGCCCAACTAGAGGGACATAGTTTCTTAGTTCCGATATGTGTCATTACAGAATTTTTTCACCTATGTACTTCTGTTGATTATTTTAATAGAAATACTCTTTTCTCATCCAATTTATATCTTGCAAATATTCAAATTATTATTCCATGGGCATATTTTTTATGTATGTTAATGGATTATGCTAATATATATGCTAACATTATATATTATCACCATATGCTTGTGTATCTTGGTTTTTGAGGACAAGATGCAAGTATAAATCTTTGGGTTTCATTCTCAATGGTGATCTTCATTGAATGTTTAGACGAGGTATGATATTAGCCTTGTCTTGTTAGAATTTCATTTATATAGCATACTTGGGATTAGAGTTGAATTTTGTGTGTCATTTCGTCTATTGTGGTTTACCCATGTCCATAGAGATATTTTCCTCATAACAACCTTCCTCGCTAAGAGAGAGTTTTGATGTTACTCGTAGCATCAGAGAGGTATTTTTGCACAGGTCCATGTGTCTAGATGTGTGGAAATCATCCAAATCCTTTTACTCTTGGATTTACTTTAATTAAATGAATTATTAAAGTAAATTGTTTTTATTAATTAATTATGTAATTAGTTAAATGAGTTATTTGAGGAAAGTTCTAAAAGTACTTAGCATGCAATTTTCTCATGTAATCTAAATCTCAAGTGAGATTACAAATAGATTGTAACTCATTATTATAAAATAAATGATAGGGTGAAGGAGGAAGACACTTGACACTTGATACTTGAGATTCTTGAGAGTAGAATATCTACTTTTGAGAGGATTGGATAATGAAGGATTGTGATTGAATATCTTGTATAGGTGAAGAAGGAATTTCATGTAGATATCACGTCAAGGAGAAGAGAGAACATATGCAACGCAGGTGGGTTTCAGTGAAAGGAAGCCACAGGAAAGTGTAATCTTTTACAACATTTTCCATATAGAATTTTTGAATGTGTACAGAGGTCTTAGTGGAGACAGTTGTATACATGCATGGGTTTGTTGAATAAAACTCGCATGCACCTCGAAAAGCGCTTAGTTCTAGTTCACACAACATGCCAATATTTTCCAGGTTTGTCTTCAGTTGTATTTCTATTAGTGGCTCATTAACCCTATTAAGAGATCCCTAATTTTAGCATAATAAAATCATTCTAAACACTAGTTTTCCCTCCAGTATTTTTCCAGGTATTTATACCCAAAAATATCGGTGTTTATGTATGTGTGATTTTGGTTTTCTTGTTTATTCTTTCACTGCATGTCTAGTTGATTACTCAGTTTTTATTTAATTCAAAAAGGGATTTATTTGGAATTAACAATCAAATGTTGAGTAGGAGATATTCAATGAGAGAGAGGGGCATAGAGAGAGAGAGAGATGGTAGAGTGTGGGAGGGAGGGAGAAGGAAAGAGGGATATAGGGAGAAAATGAGAGAGAGGGAGGTAGATGAATGCAAAGAGAGGGGGAGGATAAGAGTGGAGAGAGAGAGAAAGGGGGGGGGCAGGGTGAAGGAGGGAGTGAGCGAGAGAGGGACAAAGGGATATGAGGGAGAGATAAAGGGGGGGAGGTAGAGAGAGAGGGAGAGATGGGGTGGGAGGGAGGGAGAGAGATAGAAGGAGAAAGAAGAAGAGGGAGGGAGACGAAGGAAAGTGGACATATAGGGGAAGATATATAGGGGTGTAGGTAGGGATACAGGGGTGGAACGAAAGAGAAAGAGGTAAGGAGAGAGGAGGCATAGAGAGAATGATATAAATATAGAGTGATAGGGAGGGATACTAAGGGTCCTAGAAAGAGAGAGATATGGATGGAGAGAGAGGAGGAAGAGTGGGGTAGAGATGGATAGGGTAAGAGGGAGAGAGGGATACAATTCTATAGGGGGAGAGAGAGAGGGAGAGATAGAGAGAGGGGAAAGGAGAGAGAGAGAGAGAGAGTGAGAGAGAGAGATTGGTGGTGGATAGAGAAATAAGGTTATAGAAGAAGGTAGGAAGAGAGGGGTAGAGGGAGAGGAAGAGAGAGAAAATATTAGTAGAGATTGTGGAAGGGGAGATAAGAGAGAGTGAGAAGGGAGAGAAATATATGGAGGGAGAGAGGGGGAGAGAGTAGCAGAGGAAAGAGATAAGGGAAGAAAGTGAACGAGAGAGAGAGACAGAGAGAGAGANAGAGGTAGAGATAGAATGAGTGAGTGAGAGAGGGGTGGGGGGAAGAGAGAAGGGATAAAGGAAGGATAAAAGGAGGGAGAGAGAGTGTGGAAATGGTGGTGGTGAGGGAGGGAGGCACACAGAGAGAGAGAGAGAGTAATGATCCCAAGCCAAAATTTTCACTTGGTATCACTAACTACTATTGATTTATTGTTGTGCAGGTGTTTATTGAGTTATTAAGTGCATACAATGTTAGAAAAAAAGGACCGCGGAGAAATAAAATAAAACAAATGTGGAAATAAAACATAGAAGATACACAATACAAGAGAGACACAGATTTACGTGGTTCACCTAGTGTGGGATACGTCCACCAGAGAAATTTCTAGGTCCTTTCTTTATTATTATCCAGCAAAATGAAGGGATACAACCTACAACAAAACCCGTTGTAACTTCCTTTTCTTTCTCTCACAGTCTCCTCTCTCAGAATACAATACTCGCCAACATACATAGCCGCAATAAATTTCCCTCATAAAAGAGGGTTGCCTTCTAGGGAAAAAAACCCTAACATAACCTCTATCGTTAGATCTCAGACCTTATAATGAATGGTCCAGATTTACAATGAAATTACAATATACTTTTACAAGGAAAAAATTTCTTCAGGGGCTTCGCCCCTGAACCCCCATCGGGGGACGCTGCCCCTGAACCCCCACTGGGGGCCCGCTTTCCCCCAGACCCCCCAGCTAGGGGGATAGCCCCCTCGGACCCCGCAGAGGGGGTACTCCCCCTCTACACTCCCCCGCGTGGAAGAGTGTACATACTTCTCAGGTGTAAATACTTCATGGGGTATAAACATGGCTGAAAGTAAAAGACCTCTAAATCAGGAAGATAATTAGGCTCCACAACCAACATACAAGATTCATCCAACACATGAAGTTCATAACATAATCAAGATATAGAAGCACAAACAAGATTTGACCTTTTTATTATGCAGAATGTTAAGAACCTAAATAGATCTACCAATATAATAACCACAAATATTGAATACACAATAGATCCACTAAGAAAGATATAAAAAACAACACTTTATTATATCAAAACCCTTGAGGTAGGGCAACACCATACAATGGATCCTATTATGGAAGGGATCCTCTCTTGTTCACTTGCCTCTTCGAGGGGGCATCCTCCTATTGAGATACCACTCCAAATACAATACTTTTCTTCATGTCTCATTACATTGCTTGAACCCCTTTATATAGTTCTATCATCACCTAAGAACATTCTAGAGGAGGAATCTTCTAAGAATTTCTCTTACATTTATTATATCTAACTACCCATTTATTATATATAACTACCATAGTGGGCCTTATTTAATAAGATAGTGGACCTAGTCCACCTTACATTGAATGACCTCCACTATTATCACTATGGGCCCTCTGCGCCCCCCGCACTACCTCTCTAGATACCTTACATTACATCGCCCTTATGAAAGTGTTGTCCTCAACGCTTGATGTACAACCATATACCAGGGTCCCATGGATAATTGTGGACCATAATGTTGAAGAAAACTGGAGAAACAAGGTCCCATGTAGAAAGGAAAGACACCATGTTGATGTAGTCCGACCACCATTGTAAGCCAAGGTACCATGTCCAAGTGCTGATGTGAACTCCCCGTGGAAGATTTTGGAACCCAATAACCAACTCAAAATGATGCTCCAAATACTGACACCTGTCATGTGGATCCAAATAAGAATATCCATCCACATAGTGGAAAAGGGTCATATCAGAATCTGGAAGGAATAATACCATTGTAGAATATACAGGATGGACACTGGTAATAATCATTGGCTCTCGATTTGTCACATTGATGCTCTCTACAAAATGTGGATTAGAGTCATCAAATAAAATATGAAAGTGGTTGTCATCCGAGAAATGACAACTATCCATATACCAATCATCACAATCGGCCTCAAAATCATACCAAGCATATATTTCTTGATTATATTCATCCCTGATACCCTCCATAAGAAATATCTCCTGCATTTTATTCAATGAATCTTGAATACTACGAAAACTATCATCCATGCCATGTGTGAGGCTGTGTGTGAGACCATGTACAATTGCATCCAATCTGTCATCCAATGTGTGAAACAATTAGGCTTTGAATGATTCAAGAATTTATTTTAGGGTTTGAGAGGAAATATCCATCTGAGTACCCTATGAACTCTTCGGTCCTGCATCCGTCACGAAAAAACCCAAAACATAGACCCAATAAGTTTCAGCATAAAATCGCGGCTTTTTTCTGGAAAAACCCTAAAAAACTGTTGAAGTTAAAATGCTCATAACTTCACTTCCCAGACTTTGTTTCGGCTGATTATTTTTTTGAAATTGGGTGAAATTGTGAGAGGAACTCAAATATCTAACTTTATTGGGAAAATTTGGCCTCCAACTGCTACAAAAATAAAATACAAAAGTCGCGCCGCCGTCCGCCAAAAAAAACCCTGAAAATTTGCAAATTTTAAAACTTCAATATCTTGACTTCCTGGACTCCGTTTTGGACGATTTGTTTTTTAAAATTGGGTATTTTTCTGAGAGGAACTCAGATATATAACCCTTTTATGCAAATTTCACACAGAAATATACTGAAAACTTCGAGAATGTCGCGGCCCTCTTTTTTATTCTCCGAAAAAAAATCTGCAAAAATATAAAATATTTGCCCACAATGTCTACCCAAGGAAAGTGCTCTGATACCACTTGTTAAGAACCTAAATAGATACACCAATATAATAACCACAAATATTGAATACACAATAGATCCACTAAGCAAGATATAAAAAACCACACTTTATTATATCAAAACCCTTGAGGTAGGGCAACGCCATACAATGGATCCTATTATGGAAGGGATCCTCTCCTGTTCACTTGCCTCTTTGAGGGGGCATCCTCCTATTGAGATACCGCTCCAAATACAATACTTTTCTTCATGTCTCATTACATTTATTGAACCCCTTTATATAGTGCTACCATCACCTAAGAACATTCTAGAGGAGGAATCTTCTAGAAGTAGAACCTTCTAAGAAGTCTTCTTACATTTATTATATCTGACTACCCATTTATTATATCTAACTACAATAGTTGGCATTATTTAATAAGATAGTGGACCTAGTCCACCTTACATTGAATGACCTCCACTATTATCACTATGGGCCCTCTGGCCCCCCCCCACTACCTCTCTAGCTACCTTACATCACAGAATCAATACAATAGATGGTCGATATGGCATAAACATCAGATGGTCGTACAATCAATCGATATGAGCTACTACAAAATTCTCTACCGATACAAAATAAGCCTCCAAAGGCTGAATAAGTAATGAATACCAATGCCCAACAGATCTGGATGTCAAACCCTCTAGCTGAAGAGTTCCACGCTCCAAGTGAAGACTGAAACCCTCAAGAATTCGGCCCTGATGGCAAGATGCTCCAAATGAGATCAAACTCATTCCACTGATAGATCAGGGCAGTGGGGACTTCCTCTAGGAGTTTCAAGCCCATCATCCAAGTGTAACCCCTTCAATTGATGAACCTCCTAAGGGAGTTGCGCCCTCTTGAAAAGTTGAAACCCCAATGCACTCGTCTCTATAGGAAAACAACTCCAAATGACTTAAAACTCTCCCAGAATGTAGATCGGGCTAAGAAAATCCCATGGAAGAAGTTTCAGGATCAGATCACAAGAATATCTCTCTAGATATGGAACCTCCTAAGGGAGTTGCGCCCTCCTGAAAAGATGAAACCCTAATGCACTCATCCATGTAGGAAAACAACTCCAAATGACTTGAAATTCTCCCAGAATGTAGATCAAGCTAAGAAAATCATGTGGAAGAAGTTTTAGGATTAGATCACAAGAAGATATCTCTAGATATGAGTTTTTATGAATCATAGGACACCCCCTATGGCTCCAATATGTCCCAATATGTAGATAATGATATGAGAATAATAACCCTCCAGAAAATTCCTCAAACTGATGAACATGCCCCTGCAAACAAACCCAAGTGTCAGAATGGCCCAAGGCCCTCTAGATAAGATGGATCGAACCTCCCTCTAAATGATGGTGTGCCCTTGCTAGAATCACAAGAATAGTATGGCCTGCTACCTTCTGAAGCACTGGATGGAGATGAAATGAGACTAGAATGGTGTGGAGAAGTCTTTCATCCCCGAGACCAAGCTCTGGAACAAGGTGAGTGGATATTTCACCACTGAGTTGCTCACAAGGGTTTGTATAGAAAACCCCCCAAATAGAATGCTCAAGAGAAATAGAAAATGATAATCCAAAACCAGAATGAACAATAGGTGCACCCCAACCTCTTATTTATACATTTTTCTTCTAATCCTCTGTTGAGTTAAGTTAACTCCTAGGGTTAATATTCTATTCTTTTGTTGAGTGATCTTTTACCTTTAATCCCTTTTCCTTTCTTAATTCAACTTAAAAATATATCTTTTAGCTTCATTGACTTCCCCCTTCAGTGTAATACTATGACCTAGTGGGGGTGCCTAGGCCACTGAGTCTCCTCTTCACCTCTCTAAGAGGTGGGGGACATTATAGTCTCCCCTGCTTGAAATTGCTTGTCCTCAAGAAATTCCAAACCTACTTCTCTTACCACATGTTCCTACTCCCAAGTGGCATCCTCAATGGGTAAATCCTTCCACCTAATCAGGTACTCCTTGATGCTCTAGTTTCTGAGTTTTTTCTCTTGGACTTCTAGCACCTCCTCCATAATCAAAATGAGTTGTCCCTCCTCATCCATGGGGGGTGATACCTCAATAGGCCTGATGTGTTGACCGAGGGATTTCTTAAGGCATGAGACATGACAAATGTTGTGAATTCTACTACCCTGTGGAAGCTCTAGCTCGTAATCCATGGCCCCTATCCTCTTGCTGAATCTGTAGGGTCCAAAGAAACATGGTTGCAATTTCTCTTCTTCGCTTCTTTTAATGGAATCTTTCATGTATGGTTGCAACCTCAGGTAGACTAAATCGCCAACCTCAAAAGTCTGGTCAACTCTGTGCTTGTCTACTTGGACCTTCTACTGGTTTTGTGCCCTTTGTAGATGATCCTTCAACTCCCTGATAATGTCTTGGCTCTGTTATATCCAATCCTGTACCATCAGTGCCCTGCTGTCTCCGAATGCAATCTCTACAAATGATAAGGGATCATAGCTATACAAAGCTCTGAATGGAGACATGCCAATAGTAATATGTTGGGTGGTATTGTAGAAATACTCTCCCAAATGCAACCATCTGACCCATGCCTTCTGTTGCCCTGCCACATAGTTTATGAGATAGCCTTCCACCCACTTGTTGACTATCTTTGTCTGTTCGTCTGTCTGTAGGTGATAGTTGGTGCTAGGGGTCAAGGCCATACCAACCAACAGGAATAACTCCTACCAGAAAGTACTCATAAACCTACTATCCCTATCGCTGACAATGGTCTTGGGGAGGCCGTGCAACCTAAAAATCTCCCTGAAAAATAGTTCAGCCACCTGTGTTGCACTGAAGTCAGTAGCTATGGAAAATAAGTGTGCAAACTTCATTAACCTGACCACCACTATGAATATGCATTCCTTTCCTTGTGTCTTTGGTAGCCCAGTGATGAAATCCATGGATATTCTTTCCCATTTGTGCTCTAGAATTGGCAAGGGTTGCAAAAGTCTTGTTGGGTGTGTGTGCTCATCCTTGTTTGCCTGACATGTTGCACACTCTTTGAAGTGCCTAATCACATCCTCCTTTAGCCCTTTCCATGAGAATATTTCTCTCACCTGCCTGTACATCTTGTTGATTCCCTGATTTTCAACCATTGGTGAGTCATGGCATGCCTGCAATACCTTGGCCTTGAGGGCCAACCCAGAAACCAAGAAGATTCGGTCTTTGTAGTAGATGAGGTCATTAATAACCTTGAAATCTTCGTCTTGTACCTTTCCATCCAGAAGTTGGCACTCAAACTGATCCCCTTCATACTCCATCATTAGTTGTTCTTTCCATTCAACTGTTATCTGTGTTATGGAAAGGATGGATGGTCTCCTGGATAAGCCATATGCCACCACATTATTCTTTACTTTGACAAACTCAATGTCGAAATCATAGGCCTGTATTCGGCTTACCCATTTTTGTTGCCTCTCATTCAATTCCTTCTGTTCCAGTAAGTATTTGAGACTGTTATGATCTGACTTGAAAACAAACCGAGAACCTACCAAGTATTGCCGGAATTTGGCTAATGCATGCATGATAGCCAACATTTCTTTATCATAAATTTTGTAGAGTAGCTCAGGACCCTGAAGTTTTTGGCTCTCGTAGGCAAGAGGGTGCCTCTTATGCATCAGTACGACCACTATTCCTTCCCTGGATGCATCACACTCCAAGGTAAATGGAAGACTAAAATCTGGAAGGGCTAAAATTGGGCACATACTCATCACCTTCTTCATCTTGTCCATCATGTTTTGAGCCTCCTCGTCCCACTTGAATTCTCCCTTCTTACTCAAATCAGTCAAGGTTGCACATAATTGAGAGAATCCATTGAAAAACTTCCTGTAGTATGAACACATTCCCAGAAATCCTCTCAACTTTGTGAGTGTCTTAGGAGTGGTCCATTCCATGATGGTTTCAATCTTCTCTTGATGCACTTGTACCCCATTTGCTCCAATAATGTGTCCTAGATAAAGGACCTTTGTCATTCCAAACTCACATTTGGACTCCTTAGCATACAATGACTGTTCCTCCATAATTGACAAAATCTGGTCCAAATGCCTAAGATGCTCTTCCCATGTCCGGCTATAAATAAGCAAGTCATCAAAGGATACTAACAGGTGCTTCCTTAGTTCCTTGTTGAATATATGGTTCATACATGACTAGAATGTAGAAGGGGTGTTGGTTAACCCAAAAGGAATCACAAAAAACTCATAATGACTGTAGTGACATGTAAAAGTTGTTTTTGAGATGCCTTCCTCCCTCATCTTGATTTGATGGTAGCCAGAACGAAGGTCAATCTTAGTGAAGTAGATGTCCCCACCATACAATTCATCCAACAGTTCATCAATCCTTGGTATTGGGTACCTGTTTTTGATGGTCTTTTTATTCAAGGCCCTGTAATCAATGCACATCCTCATAGTGCCATCCTTCTTTTTCACCAACACTACTGAAGAAGCAAAAGGACTATTGCTAGGTCAGATGTTTCCCATGTCCAGAAGTTCCTTGATGGCCTTTTCTATATCATATTTATACTTCTTGGGGTGTCTTCACAGTGTGGTGATCACTGGTTTGTCCCCTTCCTCTAGCTCAATAATGTGCTCAAAACCTCTATCTGGTGGAACCCCCAGAGGAATAGGCCCAAACACCTTGTGGTGTTTGTCAAGAATTTCCTTAATTTTGGGAGTGTAATGAACCTTTCCCTGTTCATCCACACATGTCACAACCTTGCATTTGGTTGCATATACTATTTCATCTCTCCGGAAGATGGATTCCATTCTCTTGGTCGTGACTACCTTTGCAGTATTCCCTGTCATGCCCCGAAGCACTACCTTACGTCCACCCTCTTCTGTGAATGACATTTCCATCATTTTGTAGTTGGTGGTGATAGGCCCTAGTGTGTTGAGCCACTGAACTCCTAAGATGATGTTGGTATCCGGTAGATCCATGACATAGACGTCCTATGTCAACTCATGCCTTCCCAAGATAAGCTTTAGGCCTGGAATATATCTATCACAAGGCATGGTGCTTCATCCTTCAAATTCTACTGTGGGTATGTGTCTTCTATTCAATAATGTTGCATCAATGAAGTTGTGGGAGGATCCTCCATCAATCAGGATCGAGACACTTTGTCCCTACAAGACCCCCCTCATTCAGAAAGTGTTATACTTGGGAACTCCATTGATAGATGCCAGGGTGGTCATACCATCATGTTCTATAATTTGTTCTTCTTCTGCTGCCTCAGTGGTTTCTGCCTCCATGTTTTGTATCTTTCCAATCTCATCTTCTTCTTCATTATCTGAGGTGACCTTAATGTAATGTACATGTCCACGTCCCATGCACTTGTGGGAAGGATTCCATGGTTCCTTGCATGTGAAGCATAGTTTCTTCCTTTTCAGTTCTCTCTTGGTGTTATCATCTATTCTGCCACGGACCCTGTCATAACCCTTAGGGTCACGTCCTCCCTAGTTTATTGGATGCTTTTGATCTCTTCCACCATTGTTAAGAGGAGGTATGGGTATGAATTTTTGTTTAGCAGCTAGACCCAAGTCCCTCGTCTTCCAAATGGCCTCCTATAGGTTAGTAGGCTTGAAGACCTTTACCCAACCCTTCAAGGGTTCCATCAACCCTTCTGTGAAAAGCATCATGAGTCTGGCTAGAGACATATCTTGCACCATCACTGCCAACCTATAGAATTCATCAATGTATGTTTTAGTTGTACATGTTTGCTTGAGTTGGGTGAGCTCCCAGAAATGTAGCTCAAGATCTCCTTGATCAAATCTGTCAATGAGCCTCTGAGTGAAGTCTGTATAGGATACAATCTTGTTGTGGCCAAGTGTGGTGAGCATGATACCACCAGTCATGTGCCTTTCCATCCAAGTACATAGTGGCAAGATTGATGGCCTACATCTCTCTCATGGGGTTAAGTTGCAGGTAAGTATCCAACTTCTGCACCCATTCTTGTGCTATCATCTTAGCTATACCATCAAAGTATGGAATCTCTATCTTCCCTACCCTTCTCTCAAACTCAAAGCTACCCCTATGGTTCATCCTAGGCTGGTTTCTGAACCTGAGTTGACAATACTGGTCTAGGGACATCTGTCTTTGCACATTCATATCCAAGTTGTAGTATTCCCTCGTACTCCTCGCTAACTGTTCCACAAAGTCTTCAACCCGTTCCTATTGCCCTTTCTCATATGTGAATGTGGGCATGTATGCTCTAGGGTTAGCTCTTCTACCTGAGTGTTGGCCTAGTTTTTCATCTGTGAACACTAGCATGTATGGCCTATGATTGGCCCTGCTACCCATCTTCCCATGGAATGTGCCACCTCCCAAACTTCCTTCAGATCCCGGTACTTTCTCTGGGTTATATCGAACTTCCTCATGGTTTCCACCGGAACCCCCAACCTCCTTATTCCCATACATATCACGATCCTTGCCTCGATGAGTTACTTGCATCAGAAGGTCAGTTATCCTAGTTTGGTTCTCATTCATTTTCTATAGATTCTCATCAACTTTCTTCAAGGTTTCAGAGATTTCATCATGTCCCCTTCTGTTGGTTTCCTGATACTCATCCAACTATTGGACCAATGTACTTTCTTTGTGGTTCATGTTTTTCTAGAACTTACCAAATTTGGCTACTAATAGAGCCAATCCCTGAGGCTCATGGTCATCCCCTGACCCTTCCATTTCTGCCTCTGTTTTGTTGTTGTTTTTCTTCCTCCGACCCATAACAATTCCACTGTACCTCTGCATGCCCCAATCTCTCCACAGGATTGGAGGATCAATGCTCTGATACCACTGTAATGATCCCAAGACAAATTTTTCACTTGGTATCACTAACTACTACTAATTTATTGTTTTGAAGGTGTTTATTGAGTTATTAAGTGCATACAAGATTCATCCAACACATGAGGATCATAACATAATCAATATATAGAAGCACAAACAATATATGAAGTTTTTATTATGTAGAATCAATACAATAGATGGTTGATCTGGCATAAACATAAACATCATATGGACATACAATCAATAGATATGAGCTGCTACAAAATTCTTTATCGATACAAAAGAAGCCTCCAAAGGTTGAATAAGTAATGAAGACCAATACCCAACATATCTGGATGTCAAACCCTCTAGCTAAAGAGTGCCACGCTCTAAGTGAAGACTGAAACACTCAAGAATTCGGCCATGATGGAAAGATGCTCCAATGAGCTCAAACTCATCCCACTAATAGATCATGGCAGTGGGGAATTCCTCCAGGAGTTTCATGCCCAACGTCCAAGTGTAACCCCTTCAATTGATGAACCTCCTAACGGAGTTGTGCCCTCCTGAAAAGTTGAAACCCCAATGCACTTGTCCCTGTAGGAAAACAACTCCAAATGACTTGAATCTCTCTCAGAATGTAGATTGGGCTAAGAAAATCCTGTGGAAGAAGTTTTAGGATCATATCACAAGCAGATCTCTCTAGATATAGAACCTCCTAAGGGAGTTGCACCCTCCTGAAAAGATGAAACCCCAATGCACTCATCCATGTAGGAAAACAACTCCAAATGACTTGAAACTCTCCCAGAATGTAGATCGGGCTAAGAAAATCGCATGGAAGAAGTTTCAGGATCAGATCACAAGCAGATCTATCTAGATCTGAGTTTTTTTGAATCACAGGATGCCCCCTATGGCTCCAAGACATCCCAATCTGCAGATAATGATATGATAATAATAACCCTCCAGAAAAGTCCTCAAATTGAAGAACATGCCCTTGCAAACAAACCCAAGTGTCGAAATGGACCCAGGCCCTTTGGATAAGATGGATCAAACCTCCCTCTATATGATGGTGTGCCCTTGCTGGAATCACAAGAACAGTATGGCCTACTACCTTCTGAAGTGCTTGATGGAGATGAACTAAGACTAGAATGGTGTGGAGGAGTCTTTCATCCCCAAGACCAAGTTGTGGAACAAGGTGAGTGGATATTTCACAACTGAGTTTCTCACAAGGGTTTGTACAGCAAAACCCCCAAACTGAATGCGCAAGAGAAATAGCAAATGCTAATCCAAAACCAAAATGAACAATAGGTGCACCCCAGCCTCTTATTTATACCTTTTTCTTCTAATCCTCTATTGAGTTAAGTTAACTCCCAGGGTTAATATTCTATTCTTCTATTGAGTTATATTTTACCTTTAATCCCTTTTCCTTTCTTAAGTCAACTTAAAAATATAACTTTTAGCTTCATTGACTTCCCCCTTCAGTGTAAGACTATGACCTAGTGGGGGTGCCCAGGCCACTGAGTCTCCTCTTCACCTCTCTAAGAGGTGGGGGACATTACAAAGAGAGAGAGAGAGAGAGGGAAAGAGAGAGTGATGGGGAGAAAGGGGTAAATCTAGGAGAGATATAGATATTAAAAGGAGGAGAGAGGTGGAGAGTGATATGGAGAGAGAGGGGGAGGGAAGGGTTAGAGAGAGAGTTGGAGGGAGAGAGAGAGAAAGGTAAAGGGAGAGGGGGGTGTAGGGAATAGAGAGAGAGTGAAACAAGAGAGAGGGAGAGAGTTTCAAAGGGGAAAAGAGAGAGAGAGGGAAGGAGGGAGACAGAGAGAG
>ML797638.1:61188-77487 GCA_009831015.1 Picea engelmannii
AAGAGAGAGATAGGGATATGGAAAGTGGGGGGTGGGTAGAGAGAGAGAGAGTGCTAGAGATAGGGAGAGAGAGGTCGAAGAAAGAGAGGAATATAGACGAAGAGAGGTAGAGGGGAGAGAGAGAGAGCATTATTTTATGTTAACAATAATGCATGTGCATTATTGTTCCTAATAACGCACATAAGTTCTAGCAGTGCACACATGCTTTAGGAACATGTGTATGTTTCTAAAGTGAATTCATATTATTTTCATTTGAATTTTTTTGGGCAAGAGTTACAACTCTAGCATACATGTTTATTTATTTGGTTTCCATTTAGGTTCGAGATGACAAACCTAGTGGTTCGGTATGAAAATTCATAAAAACCTTCATTTTCATGAATACCTCTCTATATCTCTATTTTGTTCGTTATTTTTTCTATAGGATACACAAATATCTTATCGATGAAACTACAGACACAAATATATTTGGTTATGTAGATTCAATATATATATATATATATATATATATATATATATATATATATATATATATATATTGTTAAATTAATATTGTTTATTATTTTTAATCTATTTTTGTCTTAACATATATCAAAATCCTAAAATACATCCCTCTTTTATTTCTTCTATAATGTTTTGTCAAATTAACCATTTTAAAATTAATTTATACACTACACTAGAAGAGACTGATATCTACAATCTCTAAAAAAAAATATTTTGATAATGTTAAGACCCTCTTAGCCTACACTAACAAAAGCATTGTAATTTCAAGGATATATTGGCTTTCATAATTAAAAAAAATTAAAATTAATTATATTATAAATTTTGAAATAATACAACACACTAGAACAATGGGTTCTCTATAATTATACAAATTTTGGAATGAAATTCCATCTTTAAGGTACTTAACACTTGCACTAACATAGATGCCTTATATTTTTCTATAAAAATATCATACCATTGTTAGAAAAAAATAAATTTCACATAGTTATTCACAATTTCTATGAACAAAAAATATATATTCGAAAAGCTAATTCAATTTCCTACATTTCATCTGTTTACACCATATTCAATGTCATTGTAAAATTACCTTTAACAATCCCTCCAAGTTAACATATTATTGTGTTTCCATGTTTCCATTTCCACTAACGTGTCATGAGAGACCATCATTATATTGCACTCACCCACAATCAATCCCACTTAGCTTGCTACCCTATTTTCAAAACCTTAGCACGTATTGGGAATTATGAACTATTTAATTAGAGCTTCCTTCACTCTTTTTATTTAAGCATCGAGTGGCTTCCCCAGTGAAACATATTACATATAAATTTTGAGATTAACTACATAGAGTAAATCATTAATCTATGACCCATGCCCATGAGTATTAATTGGAAATCACCAATAATTCTCATGATTTTAATAGTCCACTTAGCACTGATTTCATCGAATATTTCTCAAAGGGGTGAATAAGTGGGATTGAAACTAGCAAATTAATGTCATAACATCAATAATAACTTTTGGGGCCTGCACTCGATAACAAGGGGTCACCCATACCAAGACTTCTACCTAGATTAGTGACTTACTCTACACATTTAATCCCAAAAATGTTCTATAATATGTTGCATTGTGGAAGCCCCTTGATGATTAAATAAAAAGATTGAAGGGATCTCTAATTGAATAATTCATAAGGCACAATATTTGAGAAGGATTTACAAATGTGGTAGAAATTTAAGTGCACTTGATTGTGGGGAAAACTCCATAGTTAAGCTTGCTTAATCCAGGGGAGTTTTCGGATGGGTGACCCCCCAAGGAAATCCTCGTTACTGAGTGCAAGCCCCCAAATTAATGATTGATTCTATGTGAATCATTTCATTAGTTTCAATCCCACTTCTTCACCTCTATGAGCATCATCTGATGCAATGAGTGGTAAGTGGACTATTCAAATCATGAGAATTGTTGGTTAGTTGTCACTAATACTCATGGATATGGGTCATATATTAATGACTTAATGAACGTAATTAACCCTAAAAAGGATATTTAATATGTTGCACTGTGGAAGCCCCTCGATGCTTAAATAAAAAGAGAAGGGATCTCTAATTGAATAGTTCATAAGGAACAATACTTGCTAAGGTTTTGAAAATGGGGTGGCAATCTAAGTGGGCTTGATTGTGGGGAAAACTTCATATTCAAGTGTTCTTCATCCACATGAGTCTTTGGATGGGTGACCACTCAAAAATTCCTAGTTACTTGGTGCAAGCATCGGAATTCAGGATTGATGCTATGCGATTCATTTAACTTGTGGCAATCCCACTTCTTCACCATTGTAAGCATCATCTGATATATTGAGTTCTAACTGGAATATTCAAATCATGAGAATTATTGGTCAGTAGTGACTAATACTCATGGATATGGGTCATATATTAATTCCTTATTCTATGGAGGTAATCCAAAAAATTATATGTAATATGTTACACCACATAAATCTCTCGATGCTTAAATAAAAAGAGAGAAGAGAGATCTAATTAAATAGTTCATAAGCTGCAATACTTCCTAAGGTTTTGCAAATCGGTAGAAATCTAAGTGAGCTTGATTGTGGGGAATGTAGATAATGAGAGGGGGGTGAGTCAGTCTCAGGTACAATTTAAAACCTTCTTCAACTTATAATTAAACCATTCAACTATATCCAATGCGAAATGAACAATAGTATAAGAGTTACACCAATACACCACAATACACCATGCACAATATATGAGAAATAATCAATAGTTATTGTTCAAGGGAAGTAATGACTTCCAAAGGTAGCTATAGCTTCCAAATGTAAAGGGAGGGATAAACCTCCAAGAGGAAGATACAATCCTCCAATATCAAGTGAGAGTTGAACTCTCCATCCTTTCCTCTTCCTTCCACCCAAGAATACATGAGAGATGATAAAACTTTACATTAAATCATCACCATCAACCAATCATCACATAGAACCTGATAATTCTTCTTGAGACTTCTTCAATTTCTGCAATTAATGAATTCTTGGAGTAATATAATCCTATAGATAATATTATTCAATGTATTCTCTGAAACTCCTCCAAGTTTCACTCATTGAATCCTCCCAAAAAATAAGTTATAGAAATAATGGTAGACTTTATTCAATTCAGGTCTATTCAGGAGATCGAACTTGTACATAATGCCTCGCGCTTAATATTTAACATACAATTCTAAAACTCCCACACAAGAAACTACAATATGTATTGTTTCCAATTAAATTTGTACCATGTCATTTTGATTCTCGATGAAGAATTTATGATTGTTTTACCCGGAACACTTGTTTATTGACTAGCTTCAGGACTGGTCACAAACCCTATCTTCCACAGAGTGTATCTCCACAATTATAGAGAATCAAGAGCTGAAATTTTTACCAGATGTACCTTTATATGTCTTATCAATAACATAGAGATTTCACCATCTGAATTGTTCTAGAAAAAATGTTATAGAAAAAATGGTAAGATGACCTGAAAATAACATACTTTAGAACACATCACCAAAAGACTTCATCCTCCCTTGAAATCTGACCTTCTTTTCTTTTTATTACCTCTGAAATTCGATTTCTATCAAATGAATGTATAATGATGTTTATTTATACCATTTATTTCAGTTCCTGTTAACATTAGGGCCGACCTGGCACTTTCTTATTTTGTAATTATTTTCTTTAATTATCTTTAGGGCCTACATGTACTTCCTTCTTCAATTCACTTTGTCATCTTCAAAAATTCATTTCTCCTCAACCATGAGGATCTATGTTACGTTCCACATACCACCGGAAACAACATGATGTATATTATCCATCCATGGGTGTTGTATCTGCATGTGAATTTTCCTTCATGTCCAAATACCTTCATCAATCTTGAGGTCCAAAACCCATGACTAGGGTTGACATCAATGACAACAACCAATATTCCAACAATCTCCCCCTTTGTCATCGATGGAAACAGTCATGCTTCCCCTATCATCATGATCCCAATTTTTTCCCCCCTTTGATATCAATGGAAAAGGGTAGGGCTTCTCTCCCTAAGTTTAATGGAAAAATGTAACTCTCTTCTTTGGGATTGCTCCCCCTGAACATGTGGCACTCAATAATACTTCATCCTTGTTTTTGGTCTTTGGGATTTTTTCTTCCTTGGAATCCTTTTGTGTGGCTTCTATCTTCTCTCTCTTCTTCATGTCTAAGATGTATATGTTTTTCGGTCTTCTTGTTGCAGTTACAACCAATCTTCCTGAATTATTTTCTCTGATTTTACATTTTCTAGAGTCAAACATAAGAGTGTATCCTTGATCACACATTTTACTAACACTGAGTAGATTATGCTTCAATTCTTAAACCAATAGGACATTCTTTTCTTTTACATTTTTTCTTCCAAGCTCTACTACACCTTCTCCAAGTATTTTGGTAGATGAGTCATCTCCAAATGCAACATTGCCACCCTTTCTCTTCAAGCTGATGAATTTGTCTTAATCCCCGGTCATGTGTGAAGAACATCGACTATCTATGTACCATTCATCTTCTTATTTACATTCTTCAGCGGTCAATGCTATTCGACAATCTTCATTGTTTGGAATCTCTTTCTTTCTCCATACTATGGTTAGCATAGGGACATCTTCATTCATATATCTGCAATATCGTGCTTTGTGACCAAGATAATTACATTTATAGCATACAATATTTTTGTCCATCAATGGGAAAAATGAATTATAACTTTTGTTGACAAATCCATGATTATTTCCATATCTTCTATTTACCCCATTCATGTTTCTTGCGTATTTGTTCCTTTCATTTATTCTGCAATTAATTTCCTTATGTCTAAAATTTTTGCAAGTTTAACAATGACCAAGAAATAACTTTTGATACCTGGGAGTAAGTGACCTTCTTTGTGATGTAGTCCTTATGGGTTCATGATCTATGCTTCTATAGTTTTCTTCATACTAATTGAAGCTTCTTTGATTCCTGAAGGTAGGAGGTCTTCTTGGATATTCATCTCTTTTGTAATCATTCCTTCTTTTTGGTATCCTGGTCCACTTCTCATCAACTATCCGTGTAGCTCTTTCTTCAACCTTCTTGCTAGTATTTGCATCTTCTTTGTATGAAGTTTCACCCATGCATCCAAGATGTGTTAAATCTTTTGGCACTTGAGAGTTTCTTAAGCTCTTCCTCAATGACACAACTTCGTGTTCAAGTTTCTCACAATCTTCTTCTTTCTTCATCATTTGGACATTCCTTACTTCTCCTATTCTTATTTCTTCTTCGAGTAGAGTTTTCAAGGAAATGGTTTCTTCTCTTAGTTTCTGAAAGTATTCTAATTCTTTCTTTAAGCTTACAACTATATTTTCATAACTACCCAATTCACTTCTTAGTTTTTTACACGTGTCTTTGAGCTTGCTATTTTCAATCTCAACATGCTTCAATTTTTTAAGATTCGCATCTTCTTGTTGAATAATTTTTTCTTCATGATTTTCTTCTTTTTCATTGGAATTTTCTTCTTCAGTGTCATTTCTTTCAATCCTTGGATGAGGACATTCAAATTCAACATGTCCTACTCCTTCAAAATTAAAGAAAAAGAACTGACATCTATTTTATTCTTTGAAATATGAGATGTTGTAATCTTCTTCAACTTCTTCTTCTTCTTCTTCTTCTGCGTCTTCCCTTACAGAAATGTCTTGTATCTTGTCCCAAATATATTTTGATGATGCACATGATCCCACCTTGGATTTCACTGAATCTCTCAATCCATCCAGGATGGTATCTATTGCCAATTTGTTGTTCAGTTTTGCTTTCTTCTGAGTTGTACTCTTTGGTTTCTTCAAAGCATTGTATCCTGAAGCAACTGAGAACCAAATATCTTCTCCAAGATCTTTCAAGTAAGTTTCCATTCTATTACTCTAGTATTCAAAATTGCTTCCATCAAATGGTGGAATCCCATTTGGAATTTTGTCTTCCATTTCTTCTTAGGATCTTCCTTCCAGTAGTTAAACTGTACTGAAGGTAACCCTCTATGATACTAATTTTTTATATTGAGAGGGGGGTGAATCAGTATCAAGTACAATTTAAAACCTTTTTCAACTTATAATTAAACCATTCAACTATATCCAATGAGAAATGAACAATAGTATAAGAGTTACACCAATACAACACAATACACCATGCACAATATATGAGAAACAATCAATAGTTATTGTTCAAGGGAAGTAATGACTTCCAAAAGTAGCTACAGCTTCCAAATGTAAAGGGAGGGATAAACCTCCAAGAGGAAGATACAATCCTCCAATATCAAGAGAGAGTTGAACTCTCCATCCTTGCCCCTTCCTTCCACCCAAGAATATATGAGAGATAATAAAACTTTACATTAAATCATCACCATCAACCAATCATCACATAGAACCTAATAATGCTTCCTGAAACTTCTTCAATTTATGCAATTCTTCAATTCTTGGAGTACTCTGATCCTATAGATAATATTACTCAATGTATTCTCTGAAACTCCTCCAATTTTCACTCCTTGAATCCTCCCCAAAAAGAAGCTATAGAAAGAATGGTAGACTTTATTCAATTCTGGTTGATTCAGGAGACCGAACTTGTACAGAATGCCCTGTGCTTAATATTTAACATCTGATTTTGAAACTCGCACACAAAAAACTATAGTCCGTAATGTTTCCAATGAAATTCGTCCCACATCATTTGGATTCTCGATGAAGAAGTTATGACTGTTTTACCCGGAACACCTGTTTATTGACTAGCTTCAGGACTGGTCAGAAACCTTATCTTCCACAGAGTGTATCTCCGTAATTATAGTGAATCAAGAGGTGAAATTTTTACCAGAGGTACCTTGATATGTCTTATCAATATCATAGCGATTTCACCATCTGAATCGTTCTAGAAAACAAGTTATAGAAAAAATGGTAAGATGACCTGAAAAAAACATACCTTAGAACACATCACCAAAAGACTTCATCCTCCCTTGAAATCCGGCCTTCTTTTCTTCTTACTATCTTTGAAATTCGACTTCCATCAAATGAATGTATAATGATGTTTATTTATGCCATTTATGTCACTTCCTTTTAACATTATGGTCGACCTGACACTTTCTTATTTTGTAATTCTTTTCTTTAATTATCTTCATGGCCTACATGTACTTCCTTCTTCAATTCACTTTGTCATCTTCAAAAAATCATTTATCCTCAACCATAAGGATCCACATGACATGCCACATACCACCGGAAACAACATGATGTATACTATCCATCCATGGGTGTTGTATTTGCATGTGCATTTTCCTTCATGTTCAAATACCTTCATCAATCTTGTGGTCCAAAACCCATGACTAGGGTTGACATCAATGACAACAACCAATCTTCCAACATGGAAAACTTCATAGTTATGTGCACTTGATCCATAGGTGTCTTGGGATGGATGACCACCTGAGAAGTCTTGGTTGTTACCAAGTGGAAGCCAAAAAAGTGATAATTAATGATATTGGATGAATTGTTATATAATAGTTAACAACTAAACATTTATATCAATATTTTAAAGAAGTATATATTACAAAAAATTTAAAAATTTTATTATTAATTTATTTTGTGAGTTTCAAACTTATTATTAAGCATATAAAAAATAAAATTATATCTAACTAATTATGAATTATTATATATATATATATATATATATATATATATATATATATATATATATATATAATTATAATTTATTTATGATGTCTTTAAAAATATAAAATTATATTCTTATTATTGTTATTGTTATTTTTATTTTATTTTATAATTTCACATTAACTTATCATCTTACTTTTACCTAGAAATTAGGATTAATATTAATACACATTTACTTTCTTAATTTTTTTTTAAAGATATCTAATAATTTTTTGGTTGTTAACCATTTATTAAACCTTGTGTAGTTACTAATTTATTCAAAATGTTAAGCTATTTTATATAACAATGATACAGATAAAATTAGAAACACGTGGTGAATGCAACTTAATTTTCCTCCTTGCCTAATTTTGTTTGGAGTGAAGAAGGAGATTAACCCCAATTAGTTTACATGTATTGTGGGTATAGTAATATTTGTTTATTTGTATGGACATAATAGGTATTTGTACTTGAACATGTAGAATGTTTTTTTGTATTCTTACTTATTGAATCAATAGTAATATATGTCGCGATAACGATGTGATTTATTACGGAGATGGACAAATGAAGGATACATTGGATGATATCATTTGATCGCATGTTAATAAATATAATTTAGTACTAAGATGGACAAA
Source organism: Picea engelmannii (assembly GCA_009831015.1). NCBI lineage: Eukaryota > Viridiplantae > Streptophyta > Pinopsida > Pinales > Pinaceae > Picea > Picea engelmannii. The sequence goes on from ML797638.1 coordinate 69,504, forward strand.
TGAAGGATACATTGGATAATATCATTTGATCGCATGTTAGTAAATATAATTTATTACTGAAATGGACAAATGAAGGATACATTGGATGATATAATTTTTTTATAAATGATTACTAACAATAGAAAGCAATTATGATTTACATTAGTTTGTTAGGACCCACACTCTTGGATGGAGTGGAGTTGAATATATAAAAGGAAGGATTGTGGAAGAAGAAACATAATTAAGGTAGTATATTGAAATGATTTCATTATTCATATTTATAATGAAAAATGATATCCTTAATCTTAATGAATTTTGGAAATAGGAGTACGTTTTAGATATCAAATAAGTAAAGGTAACTTAAATAACTCAAAACTGAATTAATTTACTTTTACAACTCTTAAAGAACTTATATCCTTAATCTTAATGATATAGGCAATGCATTTTGGAAATAGGAGTACGTTTTAGATTTCAAATAAGTAAAGGTAACTTAAAAGAACTCCAAAACTGAATCAATTTACTTTTACCACTCTTAAAAGCTTTTGCATATATTATTATTACATATATGAAAGCCTGAACTCTTTATTTCTTTATTTTGAAAAATAAATAATTAAAATATTAAATTAGAGCGAAACATAAGGATAATGAATAATAAATAATTAGTGAAATAAAGGAATTTTGGAATATAATAAATATTTTAGATTTTTGTTTAATTAAAAATTAATTAAATAAATAATTAAAATATTAAATTAGAATGAAATATAAAGATAATGAATAATAAAGAATTAGTAAAATAAAGGAATTTTTGAATATAATAAATATTTTATATTTTTGTTTAATTACAAATTAGTTATCCATGGGAGGGTGAGATATATAATTTTTCTTTAAGATTAAGGATATCAATAGAGGAGTTCTCAATTAGCACATAGTAAACTAATATTAGTAAGTTGAATATGAATGTAAATTGTGATTTTATGAGATAAATCTTTGTTATAGATGTCATTGGTGGTTTGATAAATTAATTTGGTGGAAAAACCATCACTTGAAATATATTTTTCAAGTTTTTCTTATATGGTTTTCTCAAAACTAGTTAGTAGTCAAAAAAAAATGGCCATAGCAATACACGAAGTTAAAGTTTTAGTCAGAGAATGTTTTGTTCTCCTATTGTCTTTTGTTTTCTATGTATTGTGAGAATTATTGTATGTAATTATTATCATATTTTTATTGATCCAAATATTGTTTTAAAAGAATTATTTTTATGTACAAATTAGTAATGGTTGGAAATCCAGGTTTAATAGCTCATGAAAAACTTGGATTTCCAAAAGATGCAAGGAGAGCAAAGAATTTTCAAGAACAGTTGGTTTGGTAGATAAGATTATATATAGGTAATTTATTCAAATGTGATTTATTCAAATGTGATTTATTCATTAATTTGGTTTCAAATTGTGAGCAAAGAATTCTTAAAAAAAGTTGGCTTGGTAGATAAGATTATATATAGGTAATTCATTAAATGTGATTTATTTATTGATTTGGTTTTAAATCAAATTTGAAGTTCGTTTTAGGTGAAATTGTGAATTTTGTTAAATGTTAGGTGAAATTGTAAATGAAAATATTGTATTTTTGAAAGACTGTAATTTTTTTTATTATCTTTCTTATATGTTGGAATATTGTAAAGCATTACCATAAAATTTTATCCTCTTTTCCTTACCTTTAATTATTATAAAAATTGATTATAAAATTTAAGATTTTAAGTATGAAGTCAAGTCCATTTCCTATTTAGTTAAAAGTTACATGCAAAACGTTAAATGCAATATATTAATGAGTGTTAATTTTTGATGAAAAATATATGTTATGTTTGGTTTGTATGTTAACTTGGATGGATGGGTAATACCAAGTGAAAATATTGTTGGGAAACAGAAAAGTGACCCAAAAAAGTATGAATAAGTATACTATGTGGAAATGTTTAGTATTGTTATGTGGAAATTTTTAGTATAGTTGTGAATTGAGAAGTGTGTATGTATAAAAAAAAATAGATATTATAAATTTATGTATATTTATTTCATATTACTAAATATTGAAGTTGCCTTCTAAATGTTTGTGGGAATATTTTAATGGATAAGGTGGATTTAAGGATTTGAAATATATTTGGCTTTTCTTATCATAATATTAAGAAGCATTTTAATAGTTGAATACTCTCCATTGAGTAATTTGATATGTTGTTAATAGAAATAAAATCTAATCCAATTATTTGTTAATGGTTGTACCTTGAGTATTTACACTATGTGTTTCTTAAATTATTCATTGAATTTTTTTATGAGGTTGAGTATGCATGTCAAAACAAGTCTAATGAAAACGCCCACCAAAACTTTCAAGTAAATGAATCAAAATTGTGGAGATATTCATTGTTTATCATAATAGTTTAAGAAATTCTCAAATTCAAGAATGTGTAGAGAGTTCTTTAAAGATTCACTTTTTTTTTCACAATCTATGATGTGGATATGTGTGATTTTTCATTATACTTTAGACATATGGCTCGAGAATCTCAAAATAAATAAACAATTTTACTAATCCTTACTCAACCTCATGAGACTATAGCTCATGCTTATCAATAGCGTGTGTCCACTTCTGCGTTATTTCATGATGCTAGGTGTTTCATGTGTGCTATGTGAAATGGCATACAAGTCTAACCTAATTTCATGGATTTCATCATTATTTTAATTTTTAACTATATTTAATTAACATTTTTTTAAATTTTGATAAAATTTTGAATAATACACCATGAGAATAAAAACTTTGGTGCTAATTTATTGATGTAAATATAATCCTCAGCCTCATCATAGTATAGCTGAGATGTTGTAAAGATAATCCTTACTCAAGCTCATCATAGTATAGCTCATGCTTATCAATACTGTGTGTCCACTTCTTCGTTATTTCTTATTTCAGTAAGCATGCCAAATATTCCTTATGCTATTTGAAATGGTATATAAATCTTAACATAATATCGTGAGTTTGTTGTCTTGAATAGCCTTGTGCATAATCCCTATGATCTCTAAGAGTAGTAGATTGTTGATGAAGTGCAGTTTTAGCCTCCCAAGGCTATTTGATTTGGTCCTCCAAAGATAAAATTCGAATTGGATGATGTGTCTTCAAACCCTTGATATTCTGCCTTTGAAAAGATGCCAAATGTAGTTGAAAAACCTCTTTTTGACCTTATCCCTCAAAACTAGCCTTTGAATCAGACTTGATAATTCAACACCTATCCATTCGAAGTGGTTTCAAACCATTCAAAATAAAAAAATCCCGATCTGGGAAAAAATTCGGTTATTCTAGCCGTGACAGGCTTTCACCAGCTAATTTACCTGAAAATCCGCTCCTTAGCTAGTGAAAAGCAGAGCTTTCACCAGCTAACTAGGAAAATTCAGGATGAGTTAACTGGTGAAAGCACAGATTTTTTTAAAATCAAATTTCTCAGTCATGGAGAGTCTTTTTTACATTCTTGAATAGTTGATCGACATCTAAAAATCCTAATCTTTCCAATGGGGCTTTCAAATCTTCATTTGGAGCTCAGGAAGCTATTCAAATGGTCCCTACAAAATTAGGCATCATTCTTTCAAAAATGCCAGTGCACTTTTTATCGCTAACATCTGGCTCCAACTAGGATGGAGAACTCCCTGTGAGGTCTCCAAGAACCTGGTAGACCTTGTGCCTTTAGTATTGGGCGTTGAGTCATTCAGCCTTTACAAATTATCATCTTGCTATTTTCCAAAGTTTGTTGTTGTCTTTCCTAATCTTCTTTATCTGTAGCATGTCTGCTTCAAACTTCCCTGGAAATGTTGTTTGCACATTGACATGGCATCTGTTGCGGAAATACCTTCATTAAGAAGAACAGTGTTGAACATAGGCAGGATGGTGAGATATGTAACCATGGTTTTGAAATTTTGGGATAAATTCAACCTTGAAATGAGAGTATTTCAGGCAGCTTGAGGTCTTTGACTTTTCATTTTCCAGCAGCTTCAGATACAAAGCATTTGTATTGAGATGCCCTAGTGTGTTGAATCAAACACTTCACCCTGCTTGGTTTCTTCAAAGAGCATCATTGCACCTTGTGAACCAATGTCCATCTCTGTTTCGATCTCCATATCAATGCAAGTTGTTCAGTCATGTCATTTCCCTGAAGGACTCTAGAAGAAAATTTTCAGAAGATAACTGATCCATATTGAATTAGAAAACCGAGCCAGCCACCTAGGTCCTCTGAAATAAAATGTACCAAAACCCAATATATATTGCCACAAATCTGGATATTGGTTGCCTAGCCATGATGAATATAGATTATCAAAGATATTCTTCCTCCTATAATCCCATGTCTTAAAAACTTGTTAATGAATGATTAAGGGTTATAGCTATAGCTTTGTCAGTTGAGAAGTAATCACATGGATCGACTTTGAAGGAGAAAACATGTGATCTTTCTTTGAAGAGAGACACCTTAAACCTTTCTCAAGAGGAATATTGGTCTCATGTGCTGAGTTGGGGAAAGCTTACAAGTGTATGACCATCTCCTACTAGAGCTGTCATTAGAAGGCTTTCTCCAAGAAAAACCGAGTAAAAAAAAACGTCTGAAATTTTATTTATCCATTAGTGCCATTTTAAGGCACTCTCTTGACATCCTAAACATCAAAACATTCTCGAAGATGCCCAAATATTTTTCTTTAGTACAGCTCTACAGGCTAGTGGAAACTTGCACCCGCATAGACTGCTGCCGACCCCAGTTCCTTCTCAATTCGTAAGAGCTGATTATATTTAGCAAGTCACTCGGACCTACAAGGAGCACTTGTCTTGATTTGGCCCATGGAAAAACCCACTGTCAGATCCACAATAAAGGTGTCTTCGGTTTCACCACTGCAATGGCTTGTCATCACTCCCCATCCAGCACGTTTGGATATTTTTACCGCTTCAATACTCTTAGTAATAGAACCAATTTGGTTCACCTTTAGTAAAAGAGAATTTCAAGATTTTTCATTGATTTCCTTTCCAACACGCTTTGGATTTCTCACCAGTAGATCGTCCCCAACAATTTGCACTTTTTCCCCAATTGTGGCCGTAAATTGTGCATAGTGAGCTCAATCATCTTGATCAAATTGTTCTTCTATAGATACAATTTGATAATCCTCAATAAACGATTCATATAGCTTGATCAACTCAGATCCAGATATCTTCTGGCTACCATTATTATTCTCCTCCTTGAAGTTCAAATCATACTTTTTATCCTTCTCAGTGTAAAATTCAGAAGCATCTACATCCATGCCAATAACAACCTTGCCAGTATAGGTCACTTTATCAATGGCAATCTTCAATAATTCCAGGCCTTCTTTATTCTCTTGAATGTTTGGAGCAAAGCCTCCTTCATCTCCCACATTTGTTGTGTTGTTGTTTTAAAATGGAACAACCTTCAATAATAGCTATAACTATTGAACTTGACATGTCATCTGCTAATACCATATCAGATGCCTCCTTTGCGACCTCTTTAGTCTAAGGATCTTCCACGAATCTTTGATGTTGTGCAGATAGGCCTTCCAAGGTTGTTTAATGACTCTTGAAGAAGATGGAACTCGAATTTTCCAAGTTTGGAAAAAACCCTAATTCAATGCCCCCAAAATAGGTGTCAAATCAAATTGAAAACCTCCTCCAATTGTTTTTCACCAAAAAGTGGATCCTAGATTGGACATTATAATTCAATATCTATCTTTAGAAAGAGTTTTAAATAGATTTGGCTGAGTAAAACTTCGATCTGAGCAAAAATACACCTCCGTTGCCTATCTCAGGTTTCACCAGCTATTTCTCCTTAATTTTTTCTAATTAGTTGATGAAAGATCTGTTTTTCAACAACTAATTGGTTATAATTCCACCTTCTGCACTAGTGAAAGTTGAGTCTTGGTCAAATAGCACAGAAATAAACATTTTATGTTGCCATGTATAATCTCAAGTATTCATGAGCTAGCCACAAGCTGTAACTTGGAATCTTATGTGAAATATGATGTGGGATGTGTACAATGATATCATGACATAGTATTTCGATCCAATGAAGATAGTCACAATGAACTTTTATGTCCTGCTGAGCCTGTATCTTGAAAACTTGAAGCCTACCTGTAGACTCTCTGTTTATTCAACAACCAATAACTGAAAGGATCTAACTGCTCATATGGGGAGCTTATTTTCTTGCATACTCCTACTTATTAACCAACTGTACTGGCTCTTATTAAGTGAATTCATGCTTCCAATTAAGCCATGTCAGGGAATGATTTACTGATAACCTCCTTGATCTGGACCCAAAATGTAAAGGAATGCCTAGAATGTAGAAATGCATTTTAAAAGGATGACAGAACCATCCTTCTTCTGAAGGAAATATTTTGACATTTATGTTGTTCATAAATTCCAAATAATCGACAATAGGGTCATTAAAAACGTCAAGGAATGCCTCTTTAAGCAGTTGTTCCAACTGAAGATTGACATGTTGTTGTCGATGCCTTTCACCGATCTCCATGTCAACTGTAAACTGCTCAACCTCGATCAAAGAAACATGCATGATGTACTGTTGATCTAATTCTTTCTGCTCTTCTTCACCCTCTTCATGTCTGCTGCAAATTTCCAATCTCTGAAAATCTTGAAACTGTAGGTTGGCTTCATCATTTACTGCATATCTGAAACTGTTACTTGTTGATGTATATATTTTCTCTTTGATCTCAATGATGAATGTGAACTCCTCAACATTTGTCGGAGAAAAATGCATACTCGGTTTCTGATCTGAGCCTTTCTTTTCTTCACCTTCCTCTTCATATCTGCTACAAACCACTTTTGTCTGCAAATCTAGAAACTCAAGGCTTCCCTTAGTATTTGTTGTAGATCTAAAATTATCTCCTACTAATATGTCAATTTTCTCATCATTTTTCAAATTTTCAAAATGCATAATCAAATCATCATCACAATCATCTTTAAAAGATGCATTTAATACAATATTTAAAGCATCACAATGGTTGTCATAATGTGAATCATCAATCTCTTGATAATGAAGAGTATTCTCGGTAACAACATACTCTTCATTAACATCCGAGTCTTTAGTCAATAAATGAAATTCATGACAACATTCAGGATAGAGAAGATCATTTGGAAAATGGTCTTTACAAAACAAATGAAAAGCAACATGAAAATATTCTAAAGAGTTTATACTAGCATAAGGCAGAGACTGGTACCAATCACGAGCAATTCCCTCTAATGAGAAATAGAAGAGACGGATCTGAACATCCTCATGCACAACTTGCAATTGATGCATGTAATCATGAAAGTTCAGCAAATGTTCAGCTGGCACTTCCCATTCTTCTCCTCGAAATCTGGGAAGGCTATTTTCCCATTCATCTCTACTAGGCACTGGATTAGGGAAACCAACAATCTTTGAAGAATCGTAGAACGTATACCTCTTAGATAAGATCTTGTTCATTTCATACCAGTGGGGTCGCCAACGGATTTCAGAACAGTGGAGTCACCACCGAATTCATCCTTCATGGAGTTGTCAGATAGATGATTACAACTAAATAATGTCCAGACTTTGTCTATCATCAAAGATGGATCTTGTCGTCTCCCAAGGAAGCTGAGCTTCAATCTCCTCTCCCCGTTAACAACGCCAATTTGTTAACACTCCAAGAAACTTCTTAGGGTTATAGGCTAAGAATGCTTGGTAACTTAAGAATATGGTATATTTTGTATGCTTGGAACAATAGGATAACTCAATAGCTAATGAAAAGGACCACTTCATACATTCGAATAAGACAATGATTTTAGAACTCAATGATCAGACAACAAAGTTTGAATATGATATGAAGAATACTAGTCTAGATAACCAAATACAACAATGTGTAGGGTCATACAAGATAGCAAGAAAACCTTTAGTTCAAGTTCATGAGCTTAATAAGAAGATAACAGTTCTTAGAAGCTGAGCTAAACTGAAATAAAGTAC
>ML797638.1:91993-103872 GCA_009831015.1 Picea engelmannii
TATATGTTTAATCTGTTTTGCATAATATTTTACATCACTCTCGTACTTGACCATTGATTAGAAATGCATAAGTGTTCAAAACTGCAGATCAACATTTGAGGCCTATTGCTGAAACAAAGAACTGATGCTAAAACACAGAGCTGCTATATAGTCTGAGGTCGCAGATGCTGAAACACAGAGCTGTTACACAGTCCGGAGTCGCAGATGTTGAAACACGGAGCTGTTACACAGTCCAGAGTTGCAGATGCTGAAACATAGAGGAAACTTCCAGGACCGACGATGTTGAAACACAAAGGAAGCCGTTACAGTCAGCGGTCAACAAAGCACTAACCGTCACTCCTACACAAGAATGCCGACACAGTCAAGAGCGCAATTCATGTGGCTGAAACAGCCCGCGAATTGCAATGTTGAAATAGCATCAGCAACAATGAGAAGAAGATGTTACACCAGTTGTAACAACAATATCTCATTCAGCTCCTGTAATAGCATTCTATTGCGCGAGACTAGGACATCCTATGCTGGTTTAGAAAGTAGATCTGACTAAAGATAGGACTCAAATACACATTGTAATTTATTGTATCGAAGGGGTTCCCTCTTTAAATAAGAGGAAATCATCATTCGAAGGGTGAAGTTTTATGTATTGAGAAAGCTTCAGAGAGAGGGACGTATTCCATTTCTAGATTGTAATATGATATTTTGACATATGAATAAAAGACTGCTTTGAGTATCCTTCTCTAGATTTCTCGTTTCAGGGGAATCTTGTGAGAAGGGAGGGCCCACCTTCTTCACAAGATTCACCCATTAGTTTTAGAAGTGTGTTAGTACAATCTCTGTTTATGCTTTGATTAACTTTTGTTTTCTGAAACACTACTTTTAATGAATTCCACTTTGTTGAAACACTATTGAACTCTGTCTTAGTTTATTGAATGGAATTCGTAATTCTTTTTATTAGCAATCTTGTGTGATGATTTTATGAGGCTAGCCAGAGATTGGGTTAAGGGTTCCTGCTCAGAAAGGAAGGAATCAAAATATCTTGTTCTCTGTAGATTTCAATTACTTATGCAAGTGTGCTAGCGAGAGACTGGGTTAAGGGTTCCTGCTCAGAGAGGAAGGGATCAGAATATCCTGTTCTCTGTAGATTTCAATTACTTCTACAAGTGTGCTAGCCAGAGACTAGGTTAAGGGTTCCTGCTCAGAGAGGAAGGGATCAAAACATCTTGTTCTCGATAGATTTCAATTACTTCTGCAAGTGTGCTAGCCAGAGACTAGGTTAAGGGTTCCTGCTCAGAGAGGAAGGGATCGGAACATCTTGTTCTCTGTAGATTTACTTATGCAAGTGTGCTAGCCAGAAACTAGGTTAAGGGTTCCTGCTCAGAAAGGAAGGAATCAAGAGATCCAGTTCTCTGTAGATCTCAGTTATTTTCACAAGCGTGCTAATCAGGGATAGGGCTTAAGGTTCCTTCTTAGAAAGGAAGGAATTAGATGGCCTTGTTCTCTGCTAGATAGAGTTAGCTTTCTTCGCATTACTTTTTTCATGAAAGAGTGTTAAATAGAAATAAAGTACTGAAGTCTATGTTTGAGAGTAAGGGTCCTGTTCTCTGGTTGCATAATAGTTTTTCTTTCCTGTTGCAAGTGTTATTCTAATGTAATCCAGGATTCTTAGATTAATCTTTAAGATCTGCAATAGGTAGGTTGATTTTCTGTGATTTAAATCATAACTTTAGTTCATTCAAGGTAAGTGTGATTAGTATAAGTTTATTTTCTACAACTCTAAGTTTCTTTTGGAATTGAGAATATATAGTGCGTGGTTATCTTTGAAATAAACAGACTTCCTTGGGTTGAAAATTTATGTATCACTTGATTGTTTGAATCAATTAAGAAATTATAGTGACCAACACTCTAAAACTCTCCCGAAATATAGATCGGGACACTGCAAGTCACTAGGTAAAGTCTTAGGGTCAGATCTGAAGTGTAACCCCTCCAAACGGACTAGATCTGGATCTCAAAAACGCCCTCCTTCTCTTCAATTCGCCCCACTGCTCAAGAAATAATTTGAGCCACAAAACTGTCTCAGAAAGCACTAGATCTGATGTCCAAGGCCATGCAATGAAAACTCAAGTGATATAATCCTCAACGACCCTACCAATCTCCTACAACGAATCTCTCTCCAAAGATGGTGCGCCCCTCTTTCTAGAATCCCTCAACTAGTGTGCCCTCTCTCTATCTGCACATGAAACTGATGTAGAATCCTCCTACAACTGAGTAGATCTAGAACTAGAATGGTGTGGGAGAGTATTGCATCTCCAACACCAATCTTGGGACAAGATAGGTGGAATCTTTCACCACCGAATCGTCCTCTAGGGTTTGTTATGTCAAAACCCTCAAAACCCCCATTATTGGGCTCACTAGCTAGAAGCCAGAAATCAAAATAAGAGCATACATGCATGAATGAGAATATTCCATTGCCTTTCCTTTATACTTTTTGGCTCACCTTGTCCCTCCAAAGTGACTTTCATTTTATTAATATTTAATTAATTAATTAAATCACTTTAATTAATTAATTAACCTTTTTACCTATGAAAATATTCTTATCTCTCCTTGTGGCTTCCTTGGCCACTGAAAGTCACTTCTATCCATCCCATCCTGTAGTGTTTCTCCTCCCGATTCCAATGAGCTATTACACTCAGAGGTTCCTCCAAGTAATGTGCCCCAAATTCCCTCTTTAGTGATTTTAATTAACTTATAGCTCAAAATAGTCAAAATCATGGAAATCGTCGGAATGGAACGAAACCAAAGTCAACCTGTGTGAAATGGATCATAATGATGGAATATGATGATAAATGCCAACTGGACCCCACAATGCCTCTCAAATACCCCTGTACTCACTATAACATCCATCTGACTACTCTGGTCATCATAAGTCTTTGCCCTGTGATGATGTCCCAAAGTGGGGACATTATAGTCCTCCCTGCTAGAAAATTGCTTGTCCTCAAGCAATAGCCAGATCCACTCAACTAAAATGCTAGGATCCCATGTCCACCTGTGGGATACACAGTAGAACCCCTCGAAAGACGAACAATAGTGCACTCCACCCCCTGGATCCCATATCAGGAAGTGAACTGCAATACTTTGTGAAGCATAGTCCTGAAAGATATCAACCCTGTGAACCTCCTGCATATGACACATGGAGTCATCTCGAAATGATTCCATCCTCGAAATCTCTACCAAGATCCACATGAATTCCATCAACTACACATGTTGATGTCCGATCGAGGTGATGCAAGACCTCCATGAGGCACCTGCAAGCAATGCGCTCCTCTCGACACTGAAGATCAATGGAAAGTTAGAATAAATTTCCCCTGCAATGTTCCACTCTCCCCTGTCGGTCAATGAACTGCTCAATCCTGTAATCCCTGGGTCCCATGCTAACCTCTGTCGCAGATCCTCATGCTGACACTGCACTGCTCTAACCATGATTGTCTACCCCCTGCATACATCCTGAATCCTCCTCTCTGGGATCCTCAAACTGAAATACCTGTGACCACTCGACCTATTATCCAGAAACTATATCTGTATAGGTGTCTTTGTAGAAGAAGTACCTATCCAAACATCTCCATGCCCTATCATAATTATCAAGTGGAAGGAAAGGTCTCGCCCAATAGAACAAGTACCTGCAGACCCACTCCAAACCAAACCAAGGTGGAGTGTGTGGCTTTCTGGTGAAATCTGGGTCAACATGAACATCGTGCTGACAAAACGGACTCTTGGGTCCCATAGAAAACTTGGAAGTTTATCACTTCCAATCTCCTCTAACTGCTCCTGTGTAAGACTAATCACTGTCAGAAGCCCTCTATGCTCATCTTCTATCCTCCTCATGCTCCTGTCAATGATAAATGTGTCAGAAAAGGATAACAAACATATCTGTAGCTGACTGTAGGACTAGGAGGTGTCACATGCTTTGTTCAATCCCAAGGATTCGACCAGAAGCTCTTCCATCGGTATCCATGATAGATGCTCTCCTGTGGTCATCACTGAATCCCAACCATCCAATACAACTAGAAGTAACCCATCTGATTGTTGGTCAACCAACGTCCCTCTCTCATCTCTCATGCAGCTGCTGAAATGGTGAAGGTGATCCCCCACGACTATGTGTTGTTGCAAATGAGTGACATCTACACACTCCCCTAGGTGTGTCTCCTCCTTGCAAGGCACTATACCCCTCTGAATCTCATCATACATATCGACATGTCTCTATGAACTATCACTCATCACTATATGCTCTGGCATACTCATGTCGTCTCCCATAGACTCATGCCGCATCATAGATCTGGGATGTGCTGCTGGATCAACCTCTACATGGAGGTCAACCACTCCCAAGATAGAAATGGAAGTGTCCCCCATCAACTGGTGCTCCTCTGCTAGATCATCAACATCCTCTATCAATATGACTGACTGATACATTTGAGTGTCCATTGATATAGATGAAGTGGATCTCTTATGGATCTCCTCAAGAGACTCATCTGATTTAGACTCTGATTCTTGAGGAGTGGCATGTGTGCCTCTCAAGAATCCTCGAGTGCTCTCCAACTCTTGAGTGAGTCGGTCCATCTCCAACTCCTGCTCCCTCAGAGCCTCATGATACATCTCACCAACCCTCATTAGATAATCCCTGTCTGTCAACAACTGCTGGTAGTCAGTCCTCATCATAGACACTCTCTCCCAGAGAGTGTGAAAATCATCCATGGAAAATCCTCCATCTGAGCTACCCTGTGCCACTGATGCTCTCCAATAGTAATCTGCCATCACTGCATGCATGTCATCAATATATCTAGTGGTTGCCCTAATCATAGTCTCACTAACTCTCAACTGTGCTGCTAAGTGGTGTGACCCCTGATCATGGTCATGTTGAGGTGCCATCTCAGACCCCTCAATTCTAGTGTCAGTCCTACTAGTGTCAACTCTGGAATCCCCAAAAACACCCTCTGCATAAGATGTCATGTTGAACTGTCCATTGTCTCCTGTGATGCTGGGTACTCCTGTATGCCACTGCATCCCATCACTAGATGCCATATCCCCCTGACTCACACTGTATCCTGTATGAGCAGTTGTATCCTCCTGTGCACTCAACCTGCTACTATCTTTTGTGCCTGGATCCCATATAGTTGTGTCCAGACACATGTTATGGTCATCCTGACTACTGAAGAGTGCATCCTCATCAATGCAGGGCGATCTTGGAATTAAGTGCTCCATCAATCTATCAGCCTCTGCAACCTTCTCAACCAATGGAGTCTCCAATAGTTGTGACTCCATCTCCTCTGGCTGACATGTATGTGTGAGGTCAACTCCCTGTACGTCCTGTACCTCCTCCTGGACCTGTGGGTCTACCTGTCCATGGTGTGAATCCTTCACACTAAGCTCATCCATCGTACCTTTCGTGCCATTGATCTACTCATGTGACGTGGTTGTCATGAGTGTCTGAACAAGTGACAGATGTGCCACAGCCCCCATAGGAAGCTCATCATCTCTAGGTGATAACACGTGTGACTCCTCACTAGTGTCACCACACTACTGAGGCGTAAGGTCATCAATGGTATGTGATATGTTTGCTGAGACATTGGTGTTATTATCCTTTCCATCCAGCTGCCTATCCACTACACAAGGGCCATCCTCCTCCTCAAGTGTGGAAGCACCACTAGCCTCTATGCAAGGGTCATCATCATCACTATCCTCCGAGGTGGAGTCACTATCACTAGCCTCTGTGCAAGAGTCACTATCATCATCGGACTGCTCCAGATAAGCCTCAATCAATCCATCCTCACATGCCTCATCATCACCGTCCTCTCGTATCTCAACAATATGCTTCTTACCCTTACCCCTACACCTATGATCAGGCTCCCAAGGAACCTTGCAACTATAGCAACGTTGTGTGATCCTACTGGGTGTGGGTTTTCTTTGTTTTTCCCTCCTAGTGGGCCTGGTATTCAACCCAAAGGCTTCTCTAATTTCCTCGATTTCCTTAAGCCCACCTGCAATCTTCTTTTTGCTCCAACTAGTATTTTTATAGGATAGGAACCATTGGAATGTTATGAGCCCTTTGAAATTATTGATGGTTTTATATTCCCTTTCACACTCCTCAATCCTAATAAGAATATCCATCTTAGTGTAACTCTGCTAATCCCCACTGGTTGGCAGGAATCTAAGCTCTGATACCACTGTAATGATCCCAAGCCATTATGCAAGGATCATTATTGTTTTGGTGCCTTTTTAAAACTTTTTCTGAGTGAGGTATTTCATCAAACACTTTGTTGATATACCTTTTAGATGTGTTTATATGTGTGTATGTAGAAAATAACATAAATAGATAACCATGGAACATACCTCAACCATATGCAATAAGATAGACAAGCCAAAACATCTCAATTCTTCTTTATTCATAAAATAGAGAAACCTGCTACAATGAAGATGCCGATTTGGAATGCTCAACAGATGGCCAAGAAGATAGAAAATAGATAAGATCTTCTAAAAAATGCTCCTGCTAATACAAAAGATGCCTCCAAATTCTGAATAAGAAATGAAGATCAATACAAGCAGATCTGAATGCCAAACTCTCCAGCTGAATAATGCCACACTCCAATAGAAGGCTGAAACCCTCAATAACTCGGCCCTACTGCCAAAAGTGTCCAATAACCCTAATAAATATGCCAACTAATAGATCGGGTGATGGTAAGAACAACCCAGGTGAATGAATCTCCAATATCCCTCTCAATCTCTGTAGATCTGAAATCCCCCACTGAATGGTGCACCCCACTGGATGACTGAAACCCTAGATAATTCGGCCCTATTGAAGGAGGCCTCCAAATGCTCTGAAACTCTCCAGAAATATAGATCGGGACACTGCAAGTCACTAGGTAAAGTCTCAGGGTCAGATCTAAAGTGTAACCCCTCCAAACGGACTAGATCTGGATCTCAAAAACGCCCTCCTCTTCAATTCGCCCCACTGCTCAAGAAATAATCTGAGCCATAAAACTATCTCAGAAATCACTAGATCTGATGTCCAAGGCCCTGCAATGAAAACTCAAGTGATAGAATCCTCAACGGCCCTGCCAATCTCCTACAACGAATCTCTCTCCAAATATGGTGCACCCCTCTTGCTGGAATCCCTCAACTGGTGTGCCCTCTCTCTATATGCACATGAAACTGATGTAGAATCCTCCTGCAACTGAGTATATATGGAACTAGAATGGTGAGGGAGAGTATTGCATCTCCGAGACCAATCTTGGGACAAGATAGGTGGAATCTTTCACTACCAAATTGTCCTCTAGGGTTTATTATGTCAAAACCCTCAAAACCCCCAATATTGGGCTCACTAGCTAGAAGCCAGAAATCAAAATAAGAGCATACATACATGAATGAGAAGATTCCCTTGCCTTTCCTTTATAATTTTTGGCTCACCTTGTCCCTCCAAAGTGACTTTCATTTTATTAATATTTAATTAATTAATTAAATCACTTTAATTAATTAATTAACCTTTTTACCTCTGAAAATCTTCTTATCTCTCCTTGTGGCTTCCTTAGCCACTGAAAGTCACTTCTAGCCATCCCATCCTGTATTTCTTCTCCTCCCGATTCCAATGATCTATTACACTAAGATTTTCCTCCAAGTAATGTGCCCCAAATGCCCTCTTTAGTGATTTTAATTAACTTATAGCTCAAAATAGTCAAAATCATGGAAATCGTTGGAATGGAATGAAACCAAAGTCAACCTATGAGGAATGTCTCATAATGATGGAATATGATGATAAATGCCAACTGGACCCCACAATCCCTCTCAAATACCCCTGTACTCGCTATAACATCCATCTGGCTACTCTGGTCATCATAAATCTATGCCCTGTGATGATGTCCCAAAGTGGAGACATTACAACTAATTAATCTTAATTTTCCCCAAGGTGTAGTGAAGTTGTTGATGGAGTGTACTGTTAAGGAACTTCGTTATGTGAAATCATCGGTTCAAAATCCTGACTTACCTTATGTGTCACATATGGGGCATCGTGGGCACATGTGGTGGTTAAAGTGGTTAGCAGTCAGATAAAACAACCTCATGTCATGTGAGTACATGTATGATGATTTTCTGATTCCACCAGTAAAAAAAAATAATTAATCCCAATTTAAATTTGAAGGAACACACTCCCTTTAGTAAACTTGTAACCTTCTAGAGGTCGAAGTTCAGGGTAGCCATGATGATTCTACATCAAACTCCCAAGGTAAAAGAGTTTCATGACCTCCTGGTCACGGTATTCGATCTACTAGTAGATTGTTTTAGATTCTTCTCCTCCTTCACCCCAAACTCGATTTTGATGTTGCCTATTTAATTTTCTATCTCGTTGTTGTACTTTTGTTGTTTGCAACCTTCCAATATCCCACACTTGGTATTCTTGGTGCCTACAACTCTACAAGGAATTGATCTCTTCTTTTCCATATATCATTATGCCTTTGTTTACTAATATGAGTGGAATCCTCCTAACTAAGAACAAAATTAATATAAGAGCATACAACCAATCAGTCATACTTTCCGACTTACTCCATACTTTTGGAATTTCCTCTAGGCTTTGGATCATGTAACAATGATTAATTTTCTACTTTTGTTCATATGCATAATTTTTCTCTTGAATTTTATGCTCCTCTGTAATGTTGATTTGAATATAATTTTTAATCCCTATGTTTCCTTTAGATTTGAAAATTTGTTTGACATGTTCTTCACTATGTCTTATCCTCCTATCCATGACTTCATCTCAATTTTCTTCCTTGCTAGAAATGGCCATTGTATTCTCTTTTGTAATAACGATTTGAGGCTCTTCAAACCTATGATGGTCATCTTGTTCTGCATCCTTCATACAAAATTCCTTTGCAACTGGTTGGTTACAATTCAAACTCATGTTGATTTTAATGCTATTTATTATTTTCAATAGATGTCCACCTTTGTCGTGGTATTCATGTGAAATTATTTATCTTCCTCTTCCTTCCTTTATTTATTTATTTATTTTGGTACTAGGGGAATCGACAACTAGCGGTTCTTGTACTCGCATGACATAGGGTTGATCCCCTTCGAATACCACTATAACCCCAGGTGCAACCACCCAGTCCGCAAAAATGGCGCACAAGTAAATCCGGCTGAGAATCGAACATGAGACTTCATTTTACAAATTTCCTTCCATTTACACAGCACTTGCCAATCCGTCTACACCCATGCGGGATCTTCCTCTTCCTTTATTACATCTAATAGTGGTTTCTTATCTTCATGCTCTTAAGTACCTACAATCATATATGCACACAAAACCTTAGTTTGAAAAGAATAAAATTCCTTAGTATCGGTTGACTCTTCTCGCATCATCCCCTTTTGTTCATCTAATCACTCCATGGGACTATCATCTTCACCATGATATTCTCCAAGGATTGGTCCTTATTCAGGTTCACAAATGTGAACTTCTACCTTCTTGTTGTAATATAGGGAATAGAAGGGGATTGTTACCATTAGTTCAACACATAAGGAAGCATAGATTCACATACATATAGACAAATACATAGACAAAGTAGTGGAAGTCCAATGAACAACACTTTATTATATGATATGTCCATACAACACAATAGATACAATATTCCTCATAGAGCTTGCCTATTTATACCTATATGTTTAGTTACTAGGCAATTGTGACTAAATAACTTCCTGAGTCGGTTGGTTAATAGAGACTTTGATTGACCTATACTTCCAAATTCAATAGTCGACCAACTAGTCTTAGTCGACTATCGGTTCTAGTTGACAGACTCGACTAGCCCTTACAACATATTCCCCCACCTCGATTCCTTGCTCGTCCAAAGAAAGAGGAGAGGATTACATTTTTTTCTTGTACATTGACTATTTACAAATAGAAATGATGGGAAGAAATAATGAAGAAGAAATTTAGCCAAAATATCTTGATGCTTGAAGAAGTTATGTAAACTTTTCGATATTCTTTAGTATCTCTTTTCACTCCCTTGAATGCCCAGATTTGACATCATCCTTGATTTTGATTCCACTATCATCTTTTCTTCCGATAGAAATATGTTACTTGAAATGATCTTTTAACATTTTCTTTCTGCACTTTATCCAAGTAACCTGAACTAGGATGTGACTTCCAATCTTAGAGAATGTTTGTGAGTGCTCCCCTTGTGCTCAGAATTAAGTGGATGAAACTGCAGAGGGGCATCCCTTCCTTCATGTGGGAGTGAAAACCTTCTTTTGATGTATGTAACCATGATTCCCAAGTAACTTCTACATTATGAGGCTTTGGTTCAGGATGGTCATCATCTGTTATTCTCATCGGCCCCATGGTCAATGTTTACAAACTTAACTATGTGAAGAATGGTTTTTTCTCTTTCTTCTAGCTCTGATATATAGAGTCTATTTTTGTGATCTTGAAGGTAACTCATAGGGTATCGAAATGCCTTGCTCGTGGTTGAATATTAATATATCGCGGATTTTCATAGAATTGTGTGCTTAATGATGAAGGTTTTCCTCTGCTACCGATTCAACTCTTGTTGATTGGGGATTCTGAGAGTCAATTGGCTTGGGGGAAAAGGAAATTCATATGGGAAAAGAGAGAATCTTTTACATCCATATTTTGGGATAGCAAGAATGAGATGAGTGGTGGAATTGAAAGATAGCCATAGTGGGTTTTGGTTAGCTTGTGGGAGTTATAAAATGCACTATGAAACAAGTTGTTAGGCATATAGAGTGAGTTTTTATATGCAAAGAAAATGATTTTTTGTTGAGAGTCTCCTATTATAGATGTAATTCCCTAGAGTTTCTAGAAAGAGGGATTCTTATATCCAACTTGTGTTGGAGACTTGGAGGGATGGGGGATAGCATGAGGGACTATGTAATGGAGAAGGGGATCCTATTACTTAGGTTTTGTAGGTTGTGAGGAAGAGAGAATGGGAATTTTTATCCCTTTTCATGTTTTTAATTTAAGGATATTTGAAAAAAAAAATGAATTGTTGGGTTTAGTAGTGGGGGATAATACAATTCAGTCAGATCTCCCTTGTCGAGAGTAAATATGCATGATCACTTGAATATACTTTGAGATGATTCGAATAGAAAAAAATCTAACTATATTCTTTATCTTTCACTTAACAACTATGTTAACCTCTTAAAATATCGTCATTAATAATGTCATTAACTGACCACCAGGACCACCATTACACAAGAACAATGGAGAAATAAAAATCGTTTGTCACCAGTCACCATGCTTTAATACCTTCAGCATTGTTCCTTTAAGTGTTTACTCCAATTTGGTTTAACCAACTACTAGGAACTAAGAGCCCTCCTTTAAACATATTCAATTGATTGTGGGTCTGATCCAGTTTAACCAGCCACCGAACACTAGGGAAACTAACACTTAGTGTTTTGTGAAGGGTTAAAACCGAATATGGTTGATGAAAACTTGTCCACTCATGTTTCTACTATGAATTTAGGAACCCTAATTTTATTATCATTGTCGAATATGTTATCCTTTGGTTCAACTCATATCCTTCTCCCTAATTTTGACCATCATAGTTGGATCATCAAATTTTCCTATCATCATAAAATCCACGAAGTTCATAGGAACTTTTTCACGATCTCATTCTCTTCCATTTGAGATCAACGTGTCCGACCCTTTTACAGAGAGACTCATGATTGATTTCATTCACGGATTTCAAGTCCCATCCAATGAGCATAAACACAATAATAGAGGAAGCACATGTTTTTAAAGAAGCATCCATACATAGATTTATGCCTTTAATCACATAATAGAAAAGAACATAGAGAGTAATTCACCCACACATTGGAACCATAAATCGGGA
>ML797638.1:125341-152059 GCA_009831015.1 Picea engelmannii
ATTATTAAGTAAAAATTTATTAGGTAATTAATTTTTCTAACATGTTATTAACTAAACAAAGATTGGTATAATGATATTAATTAAATATTTATTAATTAATTAATTGTTATAATTTGATTAATTAATTACCTATTACATTCAATAACATGGGTATTAAATTTAAAAGGGTTAATAAATTTAATTGTTTAAATTAAAGGGTTACGTATACGGAGGGGATAAGGAGCATTAATAATCAAATAAGGAACATTAATAATTGGATAAGGAGCATTAATAATTGGATAAGACAATGAATGTGGGGATAAGGAAAGGGGAAGGAGGCATATGAGGGGGAGGCTTACAGAAGGGGGGATTATGATTTTTGGGAGGGTTATCTTGGATTTGGGGGGATTTACGGGAGAGAGTTTGAGTTCTGTAGTGGGGAAGGATCATTACGGGGGGCACCGTTTTTTTGGGGGTTTTGGGCACGGGGGCCAGGATTCCTTATGGTATCCTGGAGCTAGGGAGATGCACAGGCTCTGCTCCTAGTTGGCAGGGAGGAAAACTCATTTTTGGGGCACAGTTTGGTCAAAGAAACAGGTTGGCCAGAGAAGCAGGGAAAAGCAATAGGGAGGACATTCATAGGTTGGGAATTTAGCATCACACAGAAGTATTTTTAGGTACGCATTCTCATGAATATGTAATGGTTATTTAAAATTATTAGCATGTTGGTATTTAGATTTATGTTGCTTATATGAATTTCTGCTACTTATATGATGAATGAAAGAAATTAATTAGAAGTAATTTTTATCTGTTTAAACTTATGAGTATTTTTAGGCTTAATTTACAATTAGTGCATGGGGGGCAGGATTCCTTACGGTATCCTGTAGCTAGGGAGCTTCACAGGCTCTGCTCCTAGTTGGCGGGGAGGAAAACTCAGTTTTGGGGCACAGTTTGGTCAAAGCAACAGGCTGGCCAGAGCAGCAGGGAGGACATTCAGAGGTCAGGAATTTAGGATCACACAGAAGTATTTTTAGGTACGCATTCTCATGAATATGTAATGGTTATTTAAAATTATTAGCTTATTGTTATTTAGATTTATGCTGCTTATATGAATTTTTTCTACTTATATGATGAATGAAAGAAATTAATTATTTAAAATTTATGGTTTTGGGCATGGGGGCCAGGGTTCCTTACGGTATCCTAGAGCTAGGGAGCCGCACAGGCTATGTTCCTAGTTGGCAAGGAGGAAAACTCAATTTTGGGGCACAGTTTGGTCAAAGCAATAGGCTGGCCAGAGCAACAGGGAAAAGCAGCAGGGAGGAAATTCAGAGGTCATGAATTTAGCATCACACAGAAGTATTTTTAGGTACGCATTCTCATGAATATGTAATGGTTATTTAAAATTATTAGCATGTTGTTATTTAGATTTTTGTTGCTTATATGAATTTATGCTACTTATATGATGAATGAAAGAAATTAATTAGAATTAATTTTTATCTGTTTAAATTTATGAGTATTTTTAGGCTTAATTTAAAACTAGGTTCTTACAAGTCCAAAGAACAACACTTAATTATATGACATGTCAATACAACAAAATAGATACAATCTTCCTCATAGAGTTTGTCTATTTATACCTATA
Organism: Picea engelmannii; assembly: GCA_009831015.1. NCBI lineage: Eukaryota > Viridiplantae > Streptophyta > Pinopsida > Pinales > Pinaceae > Picea > Picea engelmannii. Next base: position 126,960 of record ML797638.1, read on the forward strand.
TGTTTAGATACCAGGCAATTGTAACTAGCTAACTTTTTGAGTCGGTTGGTTAACATAGACTTCAACCGACCTATACTTCTGAATTCAATAGTCGACTGACTACTCTTAGTTGACTTTTGGGTCTAGTCAACAGAATCAACTAGCCCATACAAGATCTGTTGATACTGAGAGGGGGGTGAATCAGTATCAAGTACAATTGAAAACCTTTTTCAAATTATAATTAAACCATTCAACTATATCCAATGAGCAATGAACAATAGTATAAGACTTACACCAATACACCATAATACACAATGCACAATATATGAGAAATAATCAATAGTTATTGTTCAAGGGAAGTAATGACTTCCAAAGGTATCTACAACTTCCAAATGTAAAGGGAGGCATAAACCTCCAAGAGGAAGATACAATCCTCCAATATAAAGAGAGATTTGAGATATCCATCCTTGTCCCTTCCTTCCACCCAAGAATATATGAGAGATAATAAAACTTTACATTAAATCATCAAATCAACCAATCATCACATAGAACCTGATAATTCTTCCTGAGACTTCTTCAATTTCTGCAACTCTTCAATTCTTGGATTACTATGATCTTGTACATAATATTACTCAATGTATTCTCTGAAGCTCCTCCTATTTTCACTCCTTAAATCCTCCCCAAAAAGAGGTTATAGAAAGAATGGTAGACTTTATTCAATTCTGGTCTGTTCAAAAGACCCAACCTGTACAGCATGCCCCGCACTCAATATTTAACATCTGATTATGAAACTCACACACAAGAAGATACAGTTCGTACTCTTTCCACTGGAAGTGGTCCCACTTCATTTGGATTATTTATGAAGTAGTTATGACGTTTTTACCCGGAACACTTATTTATTGACTAGCTTTAGGACTGGTCACAAACCCTATCTTCCACAGAGTGTATCTCCATAATTATAGAGAATCAAGAGCTGAAATTTTTACCAGAGGTACCTTGATATGTCTTCTCAATACCATAACAATTTAACCATCTGAGTCATTCTATAAAAAAAAAATTATACCAAGAATGGTAAGATGACCTAAAAATAACATACCTTAGAACACATCACCAAAAGACTTCATCCTCCCTTGAAATCCGGCCTTCTTTTACTTCTTATTTCCTATTAAATTTGACTTGTATCAAAATGAATGTATAATGATGTTTATTTATACCATTTATGTCACTTCATTTTAACATTAGGTCTGACCTGACACTTTCTTATTTTGTAATTCTTTTCTTTAATTATCTTCAGGGCCTACATGTACTTCCTTCTTCAATTCACTTTGTCATCTTCAAAAATTCATTTCTCCTCAACCATGAGGATCCACGTGACGTGCCACATACCACTGAAAACAACATGATGTATATTGTCCATCCATGGGTGTTGTATCTGCATGTGCATTTTCCTTCATGTCCAAATACCTTTATCAATCTTGTGGTCCAAAACCCATGACTAGGGTTGACATCAATGACAACAACCAATATTCCAACAATCTCCCCCTTTTTCATTGATGGAAACACTCATGCTCCCCCTATCATCATGATCCCAATTTCTCTCCCCTTTTGACATCAATGTAAAAGGTTAGGGCTGCTCCCCCTGAGTTTAATGAAAAAATGTAACTCTCTTCTTTGGGGCTGCTCCCCTTGAACATGTGGCACTCAATAATACTTCATCCTTATTTTTCGTCTTTGGTACTTTTTGTTCCTTAGAATCCTTTTGTGTGGCTTTTGTATTCTCTCTCTTCTTGATGTCTAGGATGTATACGTTGTTCAATCTTCTTGTTGCAGTTGCAACCAATCTTCCTGAGTTATTTTCTCCGAATTTTCATTTTCGGGAATCAAACGTAAGAGTGTATACTTCATCATACATTTTATTAACACTGAGTAGATTATGATTCATGTCTTCAACCAATAGAACATTCTTTTCTTTTACATTTTTTCTTCCAATCTCTACTACACCTTCTCCAAGTATTTTGGTAGATGAGTCATCTCCAAATGCAACATTGCCACCCTTTCTCTTCAAGATAATGAATTTGTCTTGATCCTCGATCATGTGTGAAGAACATCCACTATCTATGTACCATTCATCTTCTTCTTTACATTCTTCAGCGGTCAATGTTATTTGACAATCTTCATTGTTTGGAATCTCTTTCCTTCTCCATACTGTGGTTGGCATAGGGACATATTCATTCATATATCTGGAATCTCGTGCTTTGTGACCAAGATAATTACATTTGTAGCATGCAATGTTTTTATCCATCAATGGGGAAAATGAATTATAACTTCAGTTGAAAAATCCATGATTATTTCCATATGTTCTATTTACACCATTCATGTTTCTTGCGTATGTGTTCCTTTCATTGATTCTGCAATTAATTGCCTTACGTTCAAAAATTTTGCAAGTATAACAATGACTAAGAAAGAAATTTTGATACCTTGGAGTAAGTGGGATTCTTTGTCATGTAGTCCATCTGGGTTCATGATCTATTCTTCTGTAGTTTCCTTCATACTTATTGAAGCTTCTTTGATTCCTAAAGGTAGGAGGTCTTCTTGGATATTCATCTCTTTTGTAATCATTCCTTCTTTCTGGTATCCTGGTCCACTTCTCATCAATTGTCTGTGTAGCTCTTTATTCAACCTTCTTTTTGTTATTTGCATCTTCTTTGTATGAAGTTTCACCCATGCATCCAAGATCTGTTAATTCTTTTGGCACTTGATATTTTCTTAAGATCTTCCTCAATCAGACAACTTCTTGTTCAAGTTTCTCACAATCTTCTTTTTTCTTCTTCATTTGGACATTCCTTACTTCTCTTATTCTTCTTTCTTCTTCGAGTAGAGTTTTCAAGGAAATGGTTTCTTCTCTTAGTTTCTCAAAGTATTCTAATTGTTTCTTCAAGATTACAACTGTCTTTTCACAACTAACCAATTCACTTCTTAGATTTCTTTGTGTGCTTTTGAGCTTGCTATTTTCAATCTCAACATGCTTCAATTTTTTAAGATTCTCATCTTCTTGTTGAATAATTTTTTCTTCATGATTTTATTTTTCTTCATTGGAATTTTCTTCTTCAGTGTCATTTATTTCAATCCTTGAATGAGGACATTCAAATTCAACATGACCTACTCCACAATTAAAGCAAAAGAAATGACCTCTATTTTCTTCTTTGAAATCTGAGATGTTGTAATTTGCTTCAATTTCTTCTTCTTCTTCTTCTTTTGAGTATTCCCTTACATAAAGGTCTTGTATCTTGTCCTAAATTTATTTTGATGATGCACATGATCCCACCTTGGATTTCACTGAATTTGTCAATCCATCCAATATGGTATCTATTGCCAATTTGTTGTTCCTTTTTTCTTCCTTCTAAGATGCAATCTTTGGTTTCTTCAAAGCATTGTATCCTGAAGAAATTGAGAACCAAACATCTTCCCCAATATCTTTCAAGTAAGTTTCCATTATATTACTCCAGTATTCAAAATTTATTCCATCACATGGTGGAATCCCATTTGGAATTTTGTCTTCCATTTCTTCTTAGGATCTTCCTTCCAGTGGTTAAACTGTACTAAAGGTAACCCGCTCTGATACCAATTGTTGATACTGAGAGGGGGGTGAATTAGTATCAAGTACAATTTAAAAACTTTTTCAACTTATACATAAAACATTCAACTATATCCAATGAGAAATGAACAATAGTATAAGAGTTACACCAATACACCATAATACACAATGCACAATATATGAGTAATAATCAATAGTTATTGTTCAAGCGAAGTAATTACTTCCAAAGGTAGATACAACTTCCAAATACAAAGGGAGGGATAAACCTCCAAGAGGAAGATAAAATCCTCCAATATCAAGAGAGATTTGAACTCTCCATCCTTGCCCCTTCCTTACACCCAAGAATATATGAGAGATAATAAAACTTTACATTAAATCATCACCATAAACCAATCATCACATAGAACCTGATAATGCTTCTTGAGACTTCTTCAATTTCTGCAATTCTTAAATTCTTAGAGTACTCTGATCCTGTAGATAATATTACTTAATGTATTCTCTGAAACTCCTCCAATTTTCACTTCTTGAATCCTCCCCAAAAAGAGGTTATAGAAATAATGGTAGACTTTATTCAATTATGTTTTGTTCAGAAGACCCAACCTGTACAGCATGCCCCACACTCGTACACAAGAACCAAAGGTCTGTACTATTGCCAATGGAAGTGGTCCCACTTCATTTGGATTATGTATGAAGAAGTTATGACTTTTTTACCCAGAACACCTATTTATTGACTAGCTTCAGGACTGGTCACAAACCCTATCTTCCATAGAGTGTATCTCCATAATTATAGCAAATCAAGAGATAATTTTTTTTATCAAAGGTACCTTGATATGTCTTCTCAATACCATAGCGATTTCACCATATGGCTCTTTCTAGAAAATAATTTATAGCAAAAATGGTAAGATGACCTGAATATAACATACCTTAGAACACATCACCAAAAGACTTCATCCTCCCTTGAAATCCGGCCTTCTTTTACTTCTTATTTCCTATGAAATTCGACTTGTATCAAAATTAATGTATAATGATGTTTATTGATACCATTTATGTCACTTCATTTTAGCATTAGGGCCGACTTGACACTTTCTTATTTTGTAATTCTTTTCTTTAATTATCTTTAGGGCCTACATGTACTTCCTTCTTCAATTCACTTTGTCATGTTCAAAAATTCATTTCTCATCAACCATGAGGATCCACGTAATGTGCCACATACCACTGGAAACAACATGATGTATACTATCCATCCATGGGTGTTGTATCTACATGTCCATTTTCCTTCATGTCCAAATACCTTCATCAATCTTGTGGTCCAAAACCCATGATTAGGGTTGACATCAATGACAACAACAAATCTTCCAACAACATCTCCCCCAAACTCAATTCCTTGCTCGTCCATAAAAAGAGGAGAGGATTACAATTTTTTCTTGTGCATTGACTATTTACAAATAGAAATGATGGGAAGAAATAAGGAAGAAGAAATTTAGCCAAAATATTTTGATGCTTGAAGAAGTTATGTAACCTTTTTTATGTTCTTTAGTATCTCTTTTCACTCCCTTGAATTCCTGGATTTGACATCATCCTTGATTTTGATTCCACTATCATCTTTTCTTCCGATAGAAATATGTTACTTGAAATGATCTTTTGACATTTTCTTTCCGCACTTTTTCCAAGTAACATGAAATGGGAAGTGACTTCCAATCTTAGAGAATATTCATGACTGCTCCCCTTGTGCTCAGAATTAAGTGGATGAAACTGCAAGGGGGCACCCCTTCCTTCGTGTGGGTGTGAAAACCTTCTTTTGATGTATGTAGTCATGATTCCTGAGTAGCTTCTGCATTATGAGGCTCTGGTTCAGGAGGGTCATCATATTCTATGCTTATTGGCCCCATGGTGAATGTTTACAAACTTAACTATGTGAAGAATGTTTTTTTCTCTTTCCTCTAGCTCTGATATATAAAATCCGGTTTTGTGATCTTGAAGGTAACTAATTGGGTATCGAAACACCTCACTCCTGGTTGAATCTTAACGGATTGTGGATTTTCATAGAATTGCATGCTTAGTGATGAATGTTGTCATGTGCTACCAAGTCAACTCTTGTTGATATGATCTTTATTGTGTTGTTGTATAATGGAAAAATATTTATGATATTAAAGAGAGACATTGTTTTTCCTCACCTAGTGATACATGGAAGTATGAGTCTTAACCATCATTGTTGGAGAGATGGCAGGCTCATGTGAGGAGTTGTCAATGTTAATGTTGAACTATCAAGTGTCGGGTGTACAAAGTGTCGGTTTCCAATTTATTGGTGTTCGTGTTTAGTCAATATGAGTTGATGTTAGTGGTTGTGCAACTTTATTCTCTGTCACATCGGTCATTAATGTTCTGTCATTTTATTTTGTCCTTTCCTATTGCGACTTAAATGCACCATCTTTTCTGGAGTCAATTTTTTCATGGTCGATGTTTTCTTGTGTTTTTCCAACTATGTATCCTCTATTGGTCCATGACCAGTATATGGATCAACGGACTATTTCTCCTGATTCGTCGTGTTTTTTATTGTCAGGTCTACTTAGTTGATGTTCTTGATAATTAATCCACTCCTCCATTTTGTTTTACTTCCCCATGTTTTTATGATAACCACACTCACTTGAACCACGCTCACTTGATTATCGCTTTCTTGATTGGGATATGTCTCAATCACTTGATTATCTTTTTATCAGGATTTATTTTAATTCTAGAGATGGAGTGGTGCATTGATCATCTCTTTTTTTGCTTAGTCTATGGCTTGACCAGGGGCTTCCTTCTCTCTCCATTTTTTTTTTGTTTCTTTTTTTTGAGGCTTTGAAAGTTATTTAATGCTTATCTTTCTCTTCTAATGGTTTATTATATCTATATTTTATAAATAAATTTGGATTATTAGTAAAAGAAAGATTTATTTCCTTAATGGTGTGATTAGTCTATATTTTTCTAACTTCAACCAGACTGTTAGATTTTCCTTTTCATCTCTAGTCGGTCCCTATTGGAATTTTTCCTGCTAATTTTTTCCAACATGTTTTTTCATCTTCTATGTATAATACTTTCTTAAATGAGCACCATTAATTAATTTTTGAATGCATTCCCTAATAAGGTTTGAAGTTGAAGTTATTTGGTTGGTTGAATGTCTTCGAAAAAATAAGGACCAAGCCATATTGTCTCTATCTTTCTTGGTTTTCCTTTTATTCGACTGTCATATAAAAAAACAAGATCTCCATTTTTGAGGTCCTTTTTGTTTAAATTATATTCATGAAATGATTTTTTTTGTTATTTTTGTACTTCCTAATGGTGCATTGAAATTAATATTCCTTCTTATAGCTTATTTAATTGGTATGGTTGATTGTTGATTCTTCTTCCTTGGTCGAATTTAGCTACATATTTTACTTTGTCGGAGTTAGACCAAATATGCAATGGAATAATGACTTATTTTACATAGACTAAATTGAAGGGAGTATGTTTGGTCGATCATTTATAAGTAGATCTATAAGCCCATAAGAATTCATGAATTTTATCATCCCAAACATTTTTCCGATGCTGCAAATTTTGGTGAGTCCTTTATGTAGTGTCTTATTAAATTATTCGATTGCCCCATTTTCTTGGGGGTGATATGTTATTGATCGTCTATGATTGATCATAAAATTATTTACCAGGACTTGTATTATATCATTTATGAAGTGTATTACCTAGTCATGATTAGTGTAAGTGGACATCAAAACCTTCTGATTATGTTCTCGTAAATTAATTTCATCGCAAATGTTTTGGTGAATGATTTAACTAGTTCACCTTCTTCTTATTTGGTCAGATATTTTACTACAGTAATAATATATTTCACATTGGTTCTTTTTTCTCTTTGAGGAAAAGGGCCAACGAAATTGACAGACCATATTTCAAATGCTCGATTGGTGTTCATTGAGCTTAGTGCAATTTCATTCTTCCACAGAGGTCGCTTGATCCTTTGACAACTATCACACTTCCTAACTTGATCCTAACATTATTTATGTAAATTTGGCCACCACAAGCTCACCTAAAGTATCTTTCGAGTTGTCATGTCAGCCTGGAAGTGGTCACCAGCTGGTCCTGCATGGGCCTCGCTAATAATGTATTCTCTTTCAAGATCAAGACTGCATCTCCTTAAGATATCATCGTGTCCCATTTTTTAAAAATGTCCATTTATAAGGGTGAATTGTGTTGATTTTAGAATAACACCTTCTTTTTATTTGTTGTAAAATCCTTTGGAGACTTTTTACAAAACGTTTTCTATATCCTCCATATATTTTGGAGAAACTTCAAATTTAAATAGATGTATGTCTAGGAGGTCGTCATCTATTCCTGTCGGTTCCTCTTTTGTTTCAAGTCGAGATAAATGGTCGGGTTAGATGTTATTTTTCCCAGGCCAGAATATTATGTCAAATTTGAATTCCTGTAATAATAGAAACCACCGACATATATTTCCTTGGTGAACTGGTTTATTAACTAAATATTGTAATTCCTCATGATCTATAACGAATGTGAAAGGGTTGGAAAGTAGGAAATATAGAAACATTTTTAATGTGAATATCATCGACAAAGCTTCCCTTTCCATGTTCGAATAGTTCCTTTCTAGTTTGTTCAATTTCTGACTGGCGTATGTGTTTGGGTGGTTAGTCGTGTCATCATATGGTTGCATTAGAATTGACCTCAAAACAACGTTCAAAGCATCAACATGGACATGAAACCTTCTCGACCATTTAGGAAATTTTAATATGGGGGATTCACGAAGTTTCGTATTTAATAATTCGAATGATTCCTCAAATTCTTGACTCCATATGAACTATTTTCCTTTCTGGAGAAGCTCATCAATTGGGAATGTAATATATGAATAATGACGTATAAATTTCCTATAATATCTCTTATGTTGAAAGAATATTTTAATTTGTTTTTGATTTACAGGTGGCCTCAAGTCGAGGATAATTTTGATATTTTCCATGTCGACCTTTACACCATCTTTGCAAACCACATGGCCTAACAGAATGCCAATTGGTGTGGCAAAGATTCACTTCTTAATGTTGAGAGATAGTTGGATTTGTCTACATTGTTCAAGAATCAGTCTAATCCATTGTATATGGTTTTTGAATAAGTTGTATATCATCCAGTCATTGAAGTAAAAAAACATTGTTTTGTATATGTACTCTTGGAATGCTTTGACTACTATTCTTGAAAAAAATGTTGGGCCATTCTTCATTCCAAATGGTATTACTTTGTAGGAGAAGGAGCCAACTTATGAGACAAATTTCATCTTTGGTTGATCTTATTTGGATATTGGTACCTGATTATATCCTGAGAATCTATCTGTAAATGAATAACATTCGTGGCCTTTGACTTCATTATTTATTTCATCAGAAAACAAAGTGGGAAACACATATGTTAAAGTTAGTTTGTTGAGAACTCTGAAGTCAACACAAATTCTTAACTTATTAGAGTCTTTCTTCTTCAATTGAACCATCATATGACTTACCCATTCATCTTTTTCGATTAGATATATGATGCCTACTGATAAAATTCCTTTGATTTCCTTCTAAATGGTGGGCTTGTATTTGTGAGCTAAGTTGTAAGGTCTCTTTTTGATTGGTTTTTCTCCTAGAATGAGTTCAATTTTCAACTCTACCATTTATTATACAAGTCCTTTTACATATTTATAGTCTCGTACAAATAAATCTTGATATTCTTTAAGTAAGTATATTATGTCGGTTGTTTACTTCTTTGTCCAATAGTCGCCTACTCGTACCATTTTTGGTCGATGGTCGTTTGATATGTTTAATTCTTTAGTTTTGATTTCAAAATCCATCCACTCTGGTGGTTTTTCCTTGTCGAGACAATCCTCCCCTTCTTCAATTTTGGTGAAGCTCTCCAAAAAGTCGAGTTGTTCGTGATATTATTTTTTTTCCTTAAATATATTTAGTACTGATTTTACATTGTTTTGCAACATTGAGTGATCACTTTTCCATAGGAATATCTGGCTCAGACAACTTATATTCTCCATTTTGATTCTTTGTGTTGTCGTAGTTCCATTATTTTCTATCGAAATAAGGTTGCAAGTCTATGTCGAGCCTAGATCAACCATCATATTCTGTTTTTACCTCTGTGTAGTTGGATTCAGGTTTTCTAAAAAAAAATTGATCTGTTGTGATGCTTCTTTTAGATGTTCATCCTCCAGGGTAAATTTGAAGTCTTGGATAAAAAATTCTTTGATGTCGGACCAATTTAGCGTATGGCCACAATATTCTTCGATCTTGTACCATTTATTTGATATTTTATCTAATGTTCTTTGAAACATGTGAGGCCATAACCTTTCATCTTCGTATCATATTCAACGTCAATCATTCTCGCAACAATGAATATGCTTGACTGGGGCATACCCAACCTTGAAAATATGGATGTCATTTTCTTTGGCTAGTTCCTTTTCTATGAAATGTTATACAAAGTAAGTTGATACAATTGTACACATTTGCAGTCTTAAGGAATGTGTTTCCCACCACCTTGCGACTTGTCATGTAAATGTTTCTACCAAACTTTGAGCTTTTCCTTGTTCTCCAACATATTTAGAAACTTACTCAACATGTGTCGATGGAACATTTTGTTCATTGTAACATAGTGTATTTCTCACCGTGTTGTCAGTCGGAATAAGTGTAGGGGTTTGTTGAAGTCTCTTTTCATAAACTAGAGGTACTACTTGGATTGAATAACATGTTTTGAAACATTTAATTATGATGGATTCAATGGTCCAACAATATTTTGAGTGCTCCTCATAATTTTCAATCTGCCAGTTGTATAGAGTTGAGTCAGAGTTGTGTCTGACCGACATGGAATATCTGACTGATATTTCTCCTTGTGTGTTTGGTTTGACGTAATCTATTTGTTCACTAACTATTTGGTACATACATCACACTTCATGATCTTCATCCAATGACTCACTCCAAGGTTTCCCTTCATTAGGATCCATTGGAATTATTATTTTTTTTTCATTTCCTTTTAACTTGATTCTACATTTTTCAAGGGAGATATTATCTTTCATTTTTCTCCCCCATGGCCTACCGACAAGTGCTGCATATGCCACCAGTCCCTAGACTAAGTTGATTACTTCGAAGTCGACTGATGTCAGTATACCCATGATGTAAGTTTCAACGTTTTTGAGTATACCAATAGGCTCTATTAATCTTTGATCTACTATCTTTAGGTAATTTAGTGTTGGCACTAATAAAGGTCCACCCAAATGTATCCAGGTCTATGAAGGTAGGATATTTACTTATGATCCAAAGTCAACAAACTCCTGGTTAATCAACACCCCATGAATTTCTAAGTCGACCCATGGGCCATAATATTTATTTTTATAGGTGAGTTTTCTGATGTCTTTGGACGATATTTGTCCTTCTTTATAATCTCTTAGTATATTAAGAAGATCTAGCAACCGAGCAACTGAATTATTTTCTTTTAAGAGATGTAAGAATTCTTTTGCAATATGTTCATTTTTTCTTCCTCTATTTGGTTCGTCTTGATTATAATTTTTGAAGAATTTAAGTGCTTCCCTCATAATTGTTTCTTCTTTATCTAGAATTGGAAATTGATTAGACTTCATTTCCTATCGATCATGTAAGGGGATATTATCCTGTCCCATGCCCGATCTGTTGACGACATGTAAGTTATTCTAATTTAACACTTCTTCTTTTGAGATTGGATGTAGGAGATTTACATTCTTTTTTGTCATGATATTATCAAGTACTATTGGACAGTATTACGGTGAATGATCGCTAATGCCACAAATGTTACAAAATTTCAATTCAACCAAGTATTTTATTGGGGGTTAAATTTTCGTCGGGAGTCAATTTATGCATTACCAGATTTGTTTATGTACTCGAGCAACGCTTCTGATATAGATTCTAGAAATCTTTCGTGGGTTTCCAAGAAAATTTGTGAACGTGATTTTGCTAGATTTAGGTTGTTTCTTCGTGCATAATTCTTATTGTAATTTTCATTTTTTCTCTCCCACCATTTGTGTATATCTTGTAGAGTTATAATCTATGTGAACATTTGCATGCCTAGGTTCATAACTACCAGCAATGGAACCAATGTTTTAATCTAGGTAAAAGTAGAGGATTATTTCCGGTAGTTTAACACATAAGCAAGCATAGATTAACATACATATAGAAAAATACATAAACAAAGTAGAGGAATCCCAAAGAACAATGTAATTTATTATATGATATGTCAATACAACACAACATATACAATATTCCTCAGATATATTTTCTATTTATACCTATATATTTAGTTACCAGACAATTGTAACTACTTAATTTCCTGGTTCAGTCGATTAACAAAGACTTCAACTGAATTACACTTCTGACTTCAAAATTCTACCAACTATCTCTTAGTCAACTGTTGGGTTTAGTCGACAGAGTCGAATATCCATTACAACACTTCTCTTCCATGGGTCTTTGTCCATACTCATATTCACTTAGTTCTTATTCTTTCTTCAACCAAACACTCATACTTTGTCTCATTTTTCCCTCAAATTTCTTGCAGAAGAGGCCTTCTGACCCTTCTCCTTAGCATCTAACCACACCTTGATTTTTCTTCAGTTATTTCCAATAGAAAATCTTTCAACACACTCAATATCTCCTTTAATCAAGAGCTATCTCAATGTAAAACTCTTTAACATTTATCTTTTTGTGTATTCTTCTTGAACTCTAGATATGACTATCCAAAGTCATCTCCACCTCTTTCTTTGAGATTCACAATTCTCAACAGTGAGCTATGAATAGCCTCTATAGTAACAGGTATTTTTCTCCTTGCTACAAAATACCTCACCAAGTTTCTCTCCTGAACCTAACCTTTTGGTATCTATGGTTCCCTCTACTAGAACCCTCTAATATTTCTCCACTCCTCTAGGATTCTTCATTTCTACTCACAATCTCCTAAGAGCTTCACTCTCCCTTCTTTAGCTTCACTAATTTTAGGGGTTCACCACTAATGTCTTATTCAATTTTTGTGTATCCCATAATTTTTCACATACAAACCAATGTCTTCTTGGGTCTTCGTCTCCTTCAGAAAAGGGAATATTGTTGAGTGTTGACCCTTGACCAAGTTTTGATAATCCTTGGTCATGATTGACCTATTTTGGGACTTTGAGAGGCTATCGAAGGCGGAGTACAAGTCAAAGTGAAGATCACGGGATCTCGGCCCCTTTTTAGGGAATTTGGTGTTTTCGGCTATGTAATGGGTATGGGAATGTCGTCCCATGGGTTTACCCATCTTTTGGCCCTTTTTGTAATATATAAATAGCATTCATAGAGCAATGTCAAGTTGCACAACAAGAGAAGGTATTTTTGGTACCTTGCTAAGTGTTAAGTGCTAAGTGCTAAGTGCAAGTGTGGATTTTAGATGCTTTGTGCATACTATGTGAGACTTGTAGAGATAAGTTCAAGTGACTGTAAGAGATTGTGGAAAGGATTTTTGTTGTAACCTAGCTCGGGGAAGGAGGATATGGATGAGTGTGAGAAGATCTCTTGTCCTATGCAGAGTAGGATCTTGTGGCTCTGTGCATGTAGAATATTGACAGAAGGTAATAAAGAGAAGAAGAATTGGTGGACGTAGCCCTGGGCTGGGGGTGAGCCGGATATATCCTCTGTTGTGGTTTCTTTGTGATTTATGGTTGTTCTCTTGTTTATGTGATTAAATTCTTAGTGCACTAATATATGATTAGAAGAATCTGATATGATAGCTTAGTGTTGAATAATGTGAATGAATTTTATATATAATATATGTTGATGTGCTTAGTGCTTGAATATATCGGATCTGTATGAATAATACATTGCTTTGTTATTAGGTTTTATCTGCGCTGTAAACTAAGGCTGGATATTAATGAACTATAACTGCTAAGTGATTTCTTAAGGTGTTGTAATCACCGATCGGTATCCTAGCTAAGGTTGTAGACATCTAAGTCTTGCAACCACCCCTACCTCTACCTCGGGTGAGACTTCATCTGCTTCATAGGTGTTGTTGAAAGGGTCGGTAGTTAGGGTTCTATTGGTGCACTCTTGAGCATTGAACCCTGGGTCTATCCCTGTGCCAACAAATGATTTTTGTTGTGTTTCTTATATGTTTAGTATAATTCACTCATTAATTATCAATCTAGGATTCGTAATCAACAGAGTTACAAGACACTGGTAAGAAAGGTAATTTCTAATGTCACGAGTATAGAAACTAAGCTAAATTATGCATGCTGGAAACAAATCAAAATAGCAAACTGCAATGCACTTTGGTTGTCTTTCACAGAGAGGCTATCTACTCCATTATAGTACATGAAAGTATGAGATGGAGTTGGTTTGACATATCAACTCCGCTATCTGACCCAAAAAACTAACTATGAAATCCACACTTCTGAAAGGGAAATCACACATCAATCATCAAGACATAGCATGGGTAGTTCAATAATCAATATACTGAGTATGTTGTGGTTCACAATGTGTTGTTGTGAACTTCACTAGTTCTCCTTCAAATATGTCTAACTACTGCTACCAACATTCATGTCTATAGAACAAAAACAAATTCATAAAAACAAAGCATATGAAAAAACAGGGCGAGTAAAGTTCTCTAAGAAATCATGTAATGGAAATCCTAGTCTAAGTTGTACTGCTATCATCTAACAGAGTTAAAGCTTCAGCTAGTTTAACATTTACACTATTGAAAACAAATGCTAACGCTAATATATGAATATGGTGACCTTTTTTGGACGGTGGGCCCTTGCCGCTTCAATAGTTCAGCTACTGAAGTCTACAGTAAGCTTGTTTTCAACCCACACATTACTCTCACTCAAATCTCAAAACATAAAATCAAACTTTTGTTAACAACTCAACTCATATTCAATCATAAACAATCAATACATGGAAATAAATGGCGTTCTTCTATTATTCTTCACTCAGAATATGTTCTGCAATATCACACGCTGCATCACATGTTGGTAATATGCTAACTCTCCTACACTTCCACCATCCTTGCCACGACTATTTAACAGTCTTAGTCATGAAACACAAGGAGGTGAATTGATTTGCAAATCAGTCAAATGTTTAAATTTAATTATTTGGTTACATCTTTTAGCTTCATCCTCGAGACATGAAGTGCATGAGGATGAGGCAATCAACAAACTATTCTAACATAGCCTTGCTAAAGAAAATAAACATCCACCAATTGTCTTGGGCCATCTGGAGCTAAACTTGGTACATTCGGCTCTCTATATTGGTACCGGATTGTGACAGGTAGATGGTACCGGATCACAACAGTGTGCAAATGGTGGTACTGGATCATGAAAGACCACGACCATTGGTATCAGATCGCAATAGATGAGATTTTAGTACCATATGTATTTGGTACCGGATTCGGACAGTAGCAGTCTTGGTGCACAAGTACCGGATAACTGAGCTTCTATAGGAAGGATGGATTTATCTAGAGGTCAAAGATTATACATGGAAAATTGAAGCATTAGTACATGAAATACTTAATTCCCTAGCTCAATAAACCACAAAATGCATGAATTAACCATACTTTACCTTATGACCTTATCACTGGCTAATGGTAGCGTTCTTGTCATTCACCCAAGCTTAGGTAAGCCAAGAAGGTATATATGAAGAGTATAATAGGGTAATGGGGATGTCAATTTCAGGTCTCAACATTCCCCCATGCCAAAACCATTACATGTCCTCATGCAACTGAAAACAAACCCAAATTTTTTCAAAACTTGAGACTATGTTCTTTACTTTGGTGGATCAATGATGTTGATGGTTGAGGCATCTTCTGTCAGCTCCCTTTTTATGACCCTAACGTATTGTAGGAGTCGTAGTACCTTATTGAGCTTGTTAGAAGTCTCTTCATGGTCGTCTTGAAGTTGTTGTCTGGTTTCTTTCAATTTCTCATTTTCCTTTTTGATATACTTGTCCAATAGTTGGTATTCCTTCACTTCTTGTTTGAGTTCCTGATTTTGTTTTTACAGTTCCCCAATCTTTTTCTTCATTTGTTCTTTTGTCAAGGTCTTTGTTGACTCCATCATTACTGTTTGGATGCATTCCCTTTCCTCGAATTCCTCCCTCATCCCACATAAAGTAATAGTGGCTTGTTCCTCAGTCAAACTAGGGATGTCATCTTGGACTAATAAATCTTCAGAAGGGGAGGTAAGATCGATTGGATCTTCTTGTGTATGAGGACTGACGATTGTTTTACCTTTCTTTTCCATGCTCCTCATGGTTCTTTTACAATGAGGTATCCGATCAGGGGTTCTCACGGGCTTCCTTTTCTTCTTTTCTAATTGTGAAATGGTGGTAGGGGATTGTGCCATAGACTGTTTACTTTTAGTTTCTGAGCTATGCTTCCCTTTCTTCATCATTTTTGTCTGATGGCCCTTTTTCTCAACTACCATTGTTGAATATCCTCAACTAATTTGTTTTTACCTTTTGATTCATAGCTTTTAAAAGTCTTATTGACTATGGAAGAGGGCCCTTCTTTTTCATGTTGGCTCACTATCCTAGATGATGGTGGAGTTATCTTATCCTTATTGCCCTTTTTCCTTTGAGGTTCCTTATTTTTATTTGGAGCATGTTGGGTTTCCTCCACAGGTTTTTTTTCTGTGGGAAGGTGTCGAGTGATCAGGGTTTTCCAATTAATCCTCTGTTTCATAAGTTCATGTAAAACTAGCATTTTAATGAGACCTTGATGGTAAATGCTAGTCTTCTCAGTTTTGGATAGGGATTTAACACCTCTTACCATTTTGTTCAAACTCATCCATAGAAAATATGGGAAATCAATTTCATGGCCTCCTTCAAAGTGTAATAGAAGCCTAAGATATATATGAAGGTCACATCATACCTGCCCTCACAAGTGATGTATCGTTGAAGACTAGTAATCATTGGATGATACTCTTCCTTGATATAGTTCCTAGGGATCCCCTTTTTCTAGTCAGGGTGCTGATGGTCTTCTTTCAAGAATCGTTGGCACATTTCCTTGTTGATTCCTACACCTTTGAAGTATTTGGCTCCTCTATTAGGTAATCTTGTGACCTCCCTTCAGGTTGCTTCATTGATTGTTAGTTTTAGATTTCCTATATGTGCAATCTCTCCATCGTAACCCTGAACAAATTTGTGAGATATCTTCTCGTGCCAGCCTGTGAATTTTTCCAAAAATGGCATCCATTCTGATCTAACATATTTTTCTTGACATAATTGGAACTCCTTGGTTTCTCTATAAATTTGGAAGACCGGTTCATGTCTATTAACGAACATCATTATAAGTTGTGAGAAAAGGATCGGGTTGTAGCACGAGGGTTTAGTCAAATGATGAGGGTAAGGGTTTGGTACCGAAGAGGAGTAGGCTCGGGACTAGAGAAATATCACAACAAGGGGAATATGGTGATGGTGTTGATAATGTGAATGGTAAGCTTAAGTAAGGATGCCACAAGGAAAATTTATGACCATGTGAGGCTTATCTGGATGGCTTCGCCACCCGGATAATCCATTTCATTTCTACCCGTTACTGTAATGATGAGGACAAGACCTCGGGTGTCAAAGCATCATTTTGGCATAGGTGATTGGAATTTCAGGTGGTGAATTTGATGTTGGATCATGGTTCATGACATAAGATAGGTTCGTGAATTGCTTAAGGGAGAAATATATTCCTAGCTTATCATTACTAGACATGCTTCATATTTTGATGTGATTTTTCCCTTAACCATGTTCGAGCACTATGAGAAGATTGATTAAGTTTAGGCATATGGGTATGAGGCATAGGTGCATGGTTTTAATACTAAGGTCATAAGATCTAGTATATATTTTCATACTTATTGTAGTTTTATTAGCATAGGAAAATAAATACCATGTTACCTTTTCTTTTACCTTTGTATGATCAATACCCATAGCATGTGTGACTGCTTGTAAATTGTCAGAATTCATCCTTTTAGACTGAAGTTTCTTGAAAACTTGGTATGGGAATATCCTGTACTTATTTTACTCTGTGCTTATGTTCTTTTGTATTTGGTTCTGCAGGGTAATCATGTGAGTCTGAAAAAGAGTTATGAAGGGGCTCTTTGACCTTCCCCCATGCCGAAGATGTTGCATATATGTATGCAAGAATATTTAACATTTTATATCATAATGGAGAAAAGATGATAAGAGAAAAAGAAACCAATCAAATTCCAGAAGTACATTTATCACCTAGCATATGATCTGATACCTAAAAAGTGAAATTGCCCTTCTTTTTATGGATTATTGACAAAGGTAGCATTCAGCAGTGAAATAGGGGAATATTTATATGTTTTCCAGAAGAAAAGATCCCACCTAACTTGCTTCAGGGATTTACTATCATTGGATGTTATAGATAAATTTCACAGTATAAGTAGATTATACTCCCTAGTTAGGGATCCACTCTTAAGAATTTTCCTTCTTAGGTAATGTAGGCTTTAGATGTCAAACCGGTAAGTTGAATTAGGGTGATTCTCAAATGGACATTTGCTTGAAGTAATTATGTTGTTGATTAATCTGGAGTTTGTATCTCATTAAAGCCAATAGTGACCTTTGTTCTTTTTGTTTTGGATGACAAAAGTGAATTTTTCAATCAAACAAGTATAGATGAGACATTTCTCAACCAGAACCCACTGCCAGCAAGCTTGTTCAGTACTCCAGTGGGGTAGTTGTGATAATTAGTGAGAGGTGCCTTCCCTAGATAGAATGCCCCATTGCCAACAGGCTTGTTCAGTACCCTGATGGGTTTGCCTAGTCATACCACAGACCGGTACCCATTGCCAGCAGACATGTTCAGTATCCCAGCGGGTTAGTCTTTTAAACCCTTTTTCCATCAGAGGCTTCTTGTCCATAGTCACCTATTTTGGTTTTTATTAAAGAGTTCTTTGCACAGTGACAGGGGAGGCTCGTCTAAAAACCTTTTTACAGGTTGGGATGGTATTGGGTTGAAAGGCATATACTCTTCTTTTGAATGTATTTTAAATATTTTTCTGAAGGAAAAATAAACTTTTTATGCACATTATTTCTTTAGAGTGATCCAGATGTATAATTTTGTCTGAATTTGTCCATTAGAGAATGACCTAAAGTTTCCTTAGGGTACTAGTACATCCTCTTCCATAAAAGTTTTTCTAGTGTCCCCATGGTAGAGAGTGTTCATATACTCATATGTTACTCTTTAATAAGATAATCTAATGAATACTATTGAAGTCTGGTTAGGGTGAGATAGTTACTTATAGGCTAATATATATTTTTTTCTTTAAATCATGTTGAAATACTGGGTAAAGGAAACTTCTAGTCTTTGAAGTGGATTATGTTTCTTTGAGCAATCATAGGTAAAGATTGTGTCCCTCTTTTTTTTTTTTTTAAGAAATAGAACCAAAAGAAATTAAAATGCTTCTTTTTAAATAGCAACAGAACCAAAAGAAATTAAAATACTTCCCTTTAGTTGTCAACAGAACCAAAAGAAATTATTGAATCACAAGGGTTGCCATTTGATACTGCATTCGGCTTCTTGGTTCCAACTTAAGTGGTTGTTTGCATGGCTTCGTACTTCAGACTAATTGACATGAGATTTTGAAATATGCGTAGTATTCTTTGTAAATTAGGTAATGTGTATTGATAGTACTATAGAAGGACAGGCTTCTGGTACCGGACTGCTGGTACCCAACCGGAACAGGATTTCTAGTACCGAAGCAGAACAAAATATTGTTGATGCCTACAAACTGATGTTTAGAAATTTCGTGAAGGATCAAATAAATTATAGAAATTTACTTACAAAAAAAAGAAAAAAAATTGCGAAAGTAAAACAAAAGGAGGTAAGAATCTCTTGTTACCTTCAGCTTATTAACAAAATTTGATCCACGCCTATGTACAAAAATTTCAAATAAACCAATCAATTAATGTGGATCAGTAGGAGGGTCTCTTTCCTTACTGATCATCTGCATATCTGAATTCTGTAGTATATGAGTCATGAATTCTTCTTTTGACAGGGGTTTGTTGTAAACTCGCAACCGGTGACCATTCACAAGTAGTGGTGTATGTTGCTCATCAATTGTCTTTATCCTGATTCAACCATTACCGTAGACAATGTCAATTTTGTAAGGTCCCATCCAATGGGTAGTTAACTTACCTTTGAAGTTCTTGAATCTATTGTCATACAATAGGGCCTAATCTCCTTGTTGAAATTTTTTCTTTTTGAGATACTTATCATGCCATTTTGTTCTATGTTCTTGAATGAGGGTAGTTCTTTGAAGTGCTTCCTACCTGGTTTCATCCAACTCATTAAGCTGCAAGAGTCTTTGTTGTTGGGCTTCATCCAAGTTCATGCCAACTTGTACTGCAGTCCTGAAGGTTTTGATCTGGAATTCTATGGGAAGAAGCACCTGCTTCCCATACACTAACTCATAGGGTGTATGTCCTGTTGTATTCCTCCAGGTGATTCTATAAGCCCATAAGTCTTATAATAATCTATCAGCCCAATCCTTATGGTGCAGCTGTATTGTTTTGGTAAGAATGGACTCAATAACTTTGTTGGTAGATTCTACTTTTCCATTTGCCTATGGATGGTAGGGTGTATATTTCCTGTGTTTGATTTGGTACTTTTGTGTAATAGCTTTGAATAGATGAGAGGTAAATTGAGTTCCCTGATCAATCACAATTTCTCGAGGTGAACCAAATCTAGTAAAGATATCATTAAAAAGGAAATCTACCACTGATTGTTCACTTGCAGCTGGTAAAGCTTTTGCTTCAACCCATTTAGTCACATAGTCAGTGCATACAAGTATATACTTTTTCTTTTTAGATGCAGGGTTAATGGGCCCTAAAAAATCTAATGCCCATTTCTCGAATGGTTCAATAACTACTTGGGCTTGAAGTGGAATTTGGTCTTGTGCATTAGGCTTACCCATTTGTTGGCATTCATCACAATTGGATACATAGGTTTTAGCATCTCTAAAAATATGGGGCCAGTAGTAACCAGATTGCATAACTTTGTAAGCGGTCCTTTTGTCTGCGAAGTGTCCTCCACAAGTACCATCATGGAAAGCTTGTAGAATATCATGAATTTCATCTTCCCTTACACATCTCCTGATCACCAAATCTAGTCCTGTTTTGTAGAGGCAATCATCATGCCACATGTAATTTGCACTTAGTTGAATTACTTTCTATTTTTCTCTAGGAGACAATTTCTGAGGCATATTCCCTGTCACAAGATAGTTAGCGACATCTGCATACCACGGAGTGAATGTAGAAATAGAAAATAAATTTTCATCAGGAAATTTATCTTCTACTAGTGCATTATCTCCCAGATGAATCATTCTAGATCAGAAATCATCCACAAGATTATCTTTACCAGGTCTATCAATAATGTTGATATTAAACTCTTGTAATAATAAGAGCCATCGTGTAACTCTAGGATTTGTTATAGGTTTGTTCATTAAGAATTTGATGGTTGAATGATCAGTGTGTAGAAAAGCTTGATATCCTGTAATATAGTGTCTAAATTTATTGATAGTATGGACTACAACTAGCAATTCTTTTTCTGTGACCATATAATTAACTTTGGCTGGAGACAGATTTTTACTGACGAAGTAAATAACATAGGTCATTTGATTTTCTCTTTGTCTAAGGACCACCCCAAGGGCTGTGTCTGAGGCATCGATATAGATATGAAAAGGAAGGGAGCAATTTGGTCCTCTTAATACAGGGGTAGTTGACAATTTGTGTTTAAGAATTTCAAAAGATATTTGGCATTCATTATCCCACTTAAATTCGGCTTCTTTAGATAATAATTTGAATAAAGGGGTAGCTAGGCTTGTAAAATTCAGAATGAATCTTCTATAGTAGCCAGCATGTCCTAAAAATATGTGGACTTCCTTTTGAGAGGAAGGTATTCTGATTTGTGTGATGATATAAATCTTTTCCAGATCAACTCTCATTCCAGAACTAGAAATATGATGTCCCAAAACAATACCTTCAGTGAGCATTATTTTTTATTTTTCATTACTTAAGAAAAGATTAGTTTCCTTACACCTAATCAAGAATTTTTTTAGAATGGTCAATGCTTCCTGGAAGTCTTGTCCATGGACTGTAAATTCATAGATGTAGACCTCCACACAGTCATTGGTCAACTCAGAGAAAATGGCTAGGACAACTCTTTGAAAAGTGGTTGGGGCATTGCAAAGTCTGAAAGGGAGCACCCTATAAGAATATGTACCCAAGGGCATGTGAAAGTGGTCTTCTCATGGTCTTCGGGTGCTATTTGTATATGGTTGTAACCACTAAACCCATCCAAGAATGAAAAATACTTATTTCCAGACAAGGTATCCAACACCTGATCAATAAATGGTAAGGGAAAATAATCCCTATGGGTGGGTTTGTTTAACTCCTGGAAGTCTACACATATCCTCCACTTACCATTTTTCTTGGGAACTATGACAAGTGGAGATACCCATTGACTATCTGAAATGGAGTATATGAGATTGGCTCGAAGGAGTTTTTGCAATTCCTCTTTTACAATATCTTTAAGGGCTGGATTCATCTTTCCCTGAGGCTGTCTAACTGGTCTGATTTGGTCATTAGTGTAGATATGATGTGTGCATGTGTTAGGGTGAATGCCTTTCATGTATGCATAATCCCATGCAAAGGAATCAAATTGTCTTTGGAGCATTTCAATCACTTGTGTCTTTTGTTCTGGTTCCAAACTAGAGTTGATATACAAAGGTTTTCCTGGGCTAATCTCAACAAGTTGAGTAGTTTCTTCCTTATCTAAGGAGGCAAGTGAAAAAGTATATAATTGAGTGATATCAGGGTGTCAATTTTGTTGAAATTCAAAACTAAAAATATGTGACAATTCTGCAAAAGACCTTGGGTATTCAATGAAATTTGTGTCAGCCAAAAATAAGCTTAAGACTTGTTCATCTGATTGTTCTTGTATTCCTCTTACTTGTTCAAGTGTTAACAAAGGTTTGATACAATCTTCCTCTCCATAAGGGTTTTATAACCAAATAGGTATTTCCTCTGTCGGTTCGGCAGGAGGGAAGAGGAGAATATTTTGGCTATGTGAGCCATTAGATATAGTCATCTCGCTAGAATGACAACTGATAAAGGTGTCTGTTGTGGCCAGCCAAGGGTGGACAAGAACCACAGGGTGTCTTGGTTTGGAGGATGATTTAGAATAGATGAGTAAAAAGTCTACTAGATATTCCCAGGAAGCTAGAGTGACTCTGATGTCATCTAGACTTCCTGCAGGGCTAATGACTCACTTATATGCCAACTCGATCATGGTTTGGGTTGGTCTTAACTGGTTCATTTGGATATTTTGCATAGTGTCAAAAGGAATTACATTAATAGATTCACCCAAATCAATGAGTGTGTTTGGTAGAGAAATGCCACTAATTTCAACAGTGACTACTGGATTTCCAGGGTCATTATATTTGTATGGAATTTCATAAATAAATTCAGATAATTGTCCCACTACCTGAACAAGGGGAGGTTCCTTCTTCTTCCTTCCTAGTTTCTTAATGAAAATATCCCTTATGATTTTGGTGTATATAGGGATATCCTTAATGGCTTGCAACAGAGGTATTTTTATGCACACATTTCGTAATTCATTTTCTATATCTATGTGCAAGTGTGGGTCGGGTTTCTTCACTAATATTCTTTCAGGGTAAGGTGGGAGATTAATTTTTTGGGGTACTTGTACAGACAGAGAAGTGATTGGAATAGGAGGGGGGGCCTCTTCTTCTGCAAGGGTGGTTTGAGTGTTTTCTTCCTCAGAATGATTATCATTTTCTTCCTGAATTATTACTATAGGATATGATTGGTTTACAAATTTCCTCGATCGTAGTTGAATTTCATAGGTGGGAAAGGTTTGAACTTATGTATTCTGCACACAGTGGGTGGGTCGATTATTTGGGTTAGGGACTGGCTGGGCAGGGATTGTTGTTGGTCTCGGAGGATTGTGGGTAGCTTGGTTTTGTGGTTGTTGATTGGCATTTATAGATACTTGTTGCTATTGATTAGGGTTCAAGGGGGTTGTAAATTTCTTTTGATTAGGAGGTGGGAGTAAATCTTGCATATGTGGTGGGTTGAATCCATGTAGTAATTGGGAAATGTTTGCAAGGTACTGTGGATATATAGGGTAAGTGGGATTTCCATACATAGGTCCCCTCCAACCTTGTTGCCAAGGTTGAGTTTGAGCTTGCTGAGGTGTCCATTGTGGATAGTTCATTGGGGAAGGACCCCATTGTTGTTGTTGATATTTTGCTTTAGGATCATAAAATGTATTGGGATTTTGGGGTCTCCAAGGTCTTCTGGAAGGGTATGGTTGTTCTTGTGAGACTCCTCCTCCCATATACATGTCTTGTAGCTCAAGCAAGGTTGGGCACTCAGATGTGGGGTGTTCTAGTGTACACAGACCAAAGATTTCTATGACATTTAATGGACATTCTTTCTCACTGTGATTTTTTTGGCATCTATGATAAAATATTGCTAAGGCAGCTTCTTCTTCTTGTTTCTTTTTCAGTTTCAGAGTATCTATCTGGCTACTTATTGTGCTCAAGATGTTTGTTTTAAAGTTCTCCAATAAGTTTCCTAATTCAGTTTTGGAGAAAATCCCTCAGCTTTGTTTTGTATTTCTGCTAAAAGGATCTCTTGGTCCTTTGCTTGTTTTAGCTTTTCCTCTTAATTATCTCCTACAATAATCTGCAATTTCTGAAAAAGGCTTTTGGTGTACATCTCCTGAACTCAACAAGTTTAAAACTTCTATGAAATCATCTCTGAGACCTTTCAAGAATACAGTTCTTAGTACAACTGGGTCTGTGGTGAATAGTTTTGACTTATGATAGTTGTATAAGAACCTTTCTAAGTAGTCTTTAGGGCTTTCATCCTCTGTTTGCTGCATTTTATAAATGTCATTTTTAACATTATCCTTACAATAGTCTTGGTATTTCTATAAAAATTTGTCTTTCATTTGATCCCAAGAGAGGATTTTATTTTCTCCTAAGCTCATGAACCATATTAAGGCTGAATATTTTATTGTAGCAGGAAAGAGATTAAGTTTTTGAGCATCGTCTGAGTAGTTATAGCTTCTACATAATATGTCAAACTCGAATAAAAATAAATCTGGATCTTCAGTTGACATACCTTTGAAAGTGGGTAATGATGATAGTGGGATATTATTCATGTTGATGTTTCTAGAAATATCCAAGATTGTAAACCCAAAAGTCTCAGTCTATGTGGCTGCATTTCCTTCTTCTTCTTCCATTCTACTAATGGATGGTTCAAAAACTAGATTTTTTGTGTCTCCTAAATGTTCAATAGACTCACGTTATGCCTGTCCCAATACTAATTCTTCGTTTTAGGTTCTCCTTCTGGAGCCTCGCTGGCTCCCCTTGAATTTTATCTTTCTCAAATTTTTCCTACACCAATGTCAGTTGGATTAGTGGGGGGGGGGGGGG
>ML797638.1:152068-172639 GCA_009831015.1 Picea engelmannii
GGTTGTTTTTGAATCTTTGGAGCTTACAAATCTACCCTTGTTATCTCTATATCTATGCATAAAATGGAAATTTGATTTTTTAACTGAATTGAAATCCTAATTCTATCTAGAAGGTAAGAAGGCAGCCTGGCTTTGGAGAACCCCACACTAGTGGCCGCATGGCTCTTCACTCATGTCTTAAAAGTTTTACCCTCCTCCCTCAAGCAGCCTTAAAAGAATTAAAAATTTATACAAATAATCTAAGCTAAAAATCACTTCCTACCATTTGCAAGTCCCCGACAATGGCACCAAAATGTTGTGTTGCTTATATGTTTAGTATAATGCACTCATTAATTATAAATCTGAGATTCATAATCAACAGAGTTACAAGACACCAGTAATAAAGGTAATTTCTAATGTCACGAGTATAGAAACTAAGATGAATTATGCATGCTGGAAACAAATCAAAATAACAAACTGCAATGCTCTTTGGTTGTCTTTCATAGAGAGGCTATCTACTCCATTATGGCACATGAAAGTATGAGATGGATTTGGTTTGACAGATCAACTCTGCTATCTGACCCAGAAAACTAACTATGCAATCCACACTTCTGAAATGGGAATCACACATCAATCATCAAGACATAACATGGGTAGTTCATTAGTCAATATATTGATTATGTTGTGGTTCACAATGTGTTTTTGTGAACTTCACTAGTTCTTTTTCAAATATGTCTGACTACTGATACCAACATTCATGTCTATAGAAAAAAATAAAATTCATAAAAACAGAGCATATGCAAAAATAGGGCGAGTAAAGATCTCTAAGAAATCATGTAATGGAAATCCTAGTCTAAGTTGTACTGCTATCATCTAACAGAGTTAAAGCTTGGGCTAATTTAACATTTACACTATTGAAAACAAATGCTAATGCTAATCTACGAAGATGCTGACCTTTGTTGGGTGGTGGGCCCTTGCTTCTTCAACAGGTCAGCTACTGAAGTCTACAATAAGCTTGTTTTCAACCCACACATTACTCTCACTCAAATCTCAAAACATAAAATCAAACTTTTGTTAACAACTCAACTCATATTCAATCGTAGACAATCAAGACATGGAGATAAATGACATTCTTCTATTAGTATTCACTCAGAATATGTTCTGCAATATCACACGCTACTTCACATGTTGGCAATATGCTAACTCTCCTACACTTCCACCATCCTTGCCACGACTATTTAACAGTCTTAGTCATGAAACACAAGGAGGTGAAATGATTTTCAAAATAGTCAAATATTTAAATTTAATTATTCGGTTACATATTTTATCTTCATCCTCATGACACGAAGTGCATAAGGGTGAGGCAATAAACAAACTATTCTAACATAGCCTTGCTAAAGCAAATAAATATCCACCAATTGTCTTGGGTGATCTGGAGCTAAACTTGGTACATTCGGCTCTCTATATTTGTACCGGATCGTGACAGGTAGATGGTACCGAATCACAATAGTGCGCCAATGGTGGTACCAGATCACGACAATCCACAATCGTTGGTACCGGATCACAACAGATGAGATTTTAGTACCGAATGCGTTTGGTACTCGATTCATACAGTGGCAGTATTGGTGCACAAGTACCGGATAGCTGAACTGGTACAGGAAGGTTGGATTTATCTAGAGGTCAAAGATTATACATGGAAAATTGAAGCATTAGTACTTGAAATATTTAATTCCCTATCTCAATAAACCACAAAATGCATGAATTAACCATACTTTACCTTATGACCTTATCACTGGCTAATGGTAGCATTCTTTTCATTCACCCAAGCTTAGGTAAGCCAAAAAGGTATAGATGAAGAGTATAATAGGGTAATGGGGATGTCAATTTTTTGTCTCAACAATTTCGTTGTCGGGACCTAAAACTGTGATTGTTGGGAACTAAAGAAAAAAAATCTATGTGCATAGATATGTTTTCCTAGTGCATATTATTCTACTTGACCTTTAAATATCTGTGCTAAGAAAAGAAGACAGATCTAAAGAAAAGAGGTAAGATCTTGAAGCTTTGTGCTCTGATAAAGGTAAGAATAGTGAAAAGTTTTGATTGAAAAGGTAAGATAAGTGGATTTTTGTTTCGAAAGTATGGATCTAGGTATGTTCGATAAATTTTGTCCTAGATTGAAAAATAGGGCACAACTAGATGAAATAAGATTTGATATGAGTAGATCTAATAGAAATAATTAGAGATATGTTATTCCTATGCATAGAAAGAATGTTTGGACTAACAAATGGATGCAGGACCCTAGAAAGATTTTTTTGCAAGATAGTTACTATGATCCTAGTGCACAGTAAAGGAAAGGCTAGGGATCATTTCAAAGAAAAAGAAGACTAACCCTTTTTTATAATTATAGAAGACTAGGACATCTTGCTAAGGAATTCCCTGGTAAAAGACCTAGTTGTTTTTGTTGTAAAGCTATGGATCATGAAGTTTTGGATTTCCCTAAAATGATTGCTAAGGTTGAAAGAATGAATATGAGACAAGAAAACCTTGAGGAAGATCAAGAAACTGATACCATGGAAGAACCCCAGAAAGAATCAGAGAATGTATTGCTAAAAATGAAAGAAACCCTGAATGATCACATAAATATAAACTTATCATAGATCTTCAAAGAAAAAGAATGCATAGAAACAAGAATAGGAGACTTCAACATTGACTGTGTTCTGGATGAATAAACATAGGTGACTATCATGATAGAAAGGACATGGGAAATTTTAGGAAAACCTGCTATGATTCCTTCATTGGGGGGAATAGGATTATTTAGAGGAAATCTCATAACCCTATGTGGAAGACTCACCTAGATATCTACGAATTCTCATGGAACTTTGACAGAAGAAGATTTTGAGGTTGTTAAGTTTAATGAGAATAGTGCCCCATTTTCTATATTACTAGGAAGAACTTGGATTGAGAAAGATCAGGCCAAAAGAAAATAAGAGAAAGTCTTAGAACAAAAGAAGCAAGAATTAAAAGATTTCATGACTAGGATCATAGCACACTTGATTGAAGAATAGGAGAACAAATCAAAGTTGTTCAGAACCAGAAACTTGGATGTCAAAGTGGAAAGAACACAAGAAGACTCACAAAAGAATAGAGCACCTACCCCAGACAGAGAAGAAGTATTGGCCTTGAGCCTTATGAAAGACCATCAACAGTGTGAAGTTACTATGCCGAAAGGAGATAAGAATCATAATGGAAAGAGGAATAATGAGACAAAGATTACAGGGAAGAAGGCTAGAAAGATCAGTAAGAAGAGAACAAAGATAGAAAAGTTGTAGAAGGTTCCAGAAGGACTTCGCAGAAAGAAGGTTTGCAAAACTATAACTTCATCAAGATATCATAACAACGCAACATGGCACTCCACCATGGCAAAGCAATATAGTCGTTGAAAGAATTATAATCGTTATCCCGAAACCCCAAATTCTTAGAACAATAGTTATGGACCGGAAGCTCGTCATCAAACCGTTGGGACCTCACCACAACGGACATAACCGCATTGATGAAGGCCCCTCATCCATTGGAGAGATATGTTACAACATGTCTACTTATTCTATCTACTTTTTCACTGAGTACACTTTTGTGAATTGTATCCAAGCCAACCCATTACTACCGCATTGTGTTTATTGAGATCAACACATGATCTATTGCTTTGAGCATTCATCCACCTGAGTTATATGATATAACAGTGCATGTCGGACGAGATCAATGATGCGGAGAAAGTTTTCAAAGAATTTCTAATCGACCTTATGGCTGAGAAGGTGATGTTCATCGAAATTCAGGCCTCATCGACGCGAGGAGTGCAAGCCCCCTCGTCGACTGCTTACGGATCCGGACCATCCCAACCTATAGCAGAGAAAAGAGCCAAGCATCGAGATGACTTGGCAAATGTGAAGTTAATCCAAACTATCCTACCCGACTACATCCTGACTTTGGCTAGCGTGGTGAGTCATGACAATGTCCTGAGAGACTTTGATTACACCATGATTACTGCATACCTCCCAAAGGGGATACATGAAGTTAGAACACAACAGGATAAGATCGCGACGTTGAAGTTCAATGAATTCAACTTTGGGGACTATAATAACAATAGTATGCTTTCACCTTACAGGTATTTTACCTGGACGAAGGGGAAGAACTCAAAAATGATCCCCCAACCATGGACTATGAACCTCGTGCAGTCCACCCTCTTGAAAGTGGTGAAGATTTCACACTTTGGAAGGCACCGAGAGGTTAACGGGTGTGTTAAGATCCTGCTATCATGTTACCATGGAAAATACCTATGGCTAGATAAACACATCACAATTGATCCGACGTTGATCCATAGGATCACTGGATTGAGCATGTAGGGACCCGACCCACAAGAATTCTACCCAGGGAAGGCTATAGATCGTGCATTGGCATAGAGGATCAAAGACACATATGGTGATGTAGAACAGGGGACGTGAGGCTACAAGGTAGCTTCCATCTAGAATGGAATAGTGCGCCTGGCCTGCTAACTAATCGCAGGAAATATCATGATAAAGAACAGACCTACGCAGGTCATATTATTCGTTGTTGACCTCATCGGGAAATGTGTAGAAGGACTCCAGATGGACTAGGAGAAGTACCTAGTCAACTAGATGGAATTGGATTACCGCGAAGCTCAGGATCAGGGCTATGAGTTCCACTTTAGCTGGCTCATTATCCTCATAGAATTTACTACTTGGGAGATGCCAGAAGGTGCAACCTTCCTGGACATTAAGTCATTCGAACCACTCATTGTGAAGTTCACCATGCTATGGTACTCGAGCGATATGGGAAAACAATGGGAATCGAACACAATATTCCATACATACTACGTGCAGTTGAAGAGGGACATCAAAGTTATCCCTCACATGACGCCAATCAACCTGTACTGGTTCATACCTCTCATGAAGTTCTGCACAGATCGACACTTCATTTATATCACTGCGTACGCAGACAAGCATAAAGAATAGCTTCAGTAATACTATAATATCACAGAGGAGGACATTGAGGAGATAACCAAGGACAGGTCAATGGACCTCCTTATCCCTGCTGAACCTGCAGAAATGTTTGATCCCAAACTTATTGACAGCTCAGAGGCCACTACAAAGAACACGAAACACCTGGAACCAATAGAAGGAAGAATACCAAAGAAGTACAAAACCTTAGCAGTGCATCAGATGAAAAATCTTCAGTATCACCTGGACGAGGAGGTGATGATGAAGTAAATAGAGAAGAGACCAATGGAAAAGAAGATCAGTAGAAGAAAAGTGAGGTAACACCACCTAGGGATTTTTTTGATGAGGCTGATCCCTCGAAGAAAAGAAAGTTTTCACCCATGAAACCCACATCACGGAAGAAGTTAAGAGCAAGAAAAACCATAATGTGAACTGTGTTGACAGTTGATGACTTCGACTTCATCATCGCAGCTGTAGAATATGCCTCCCAAGATGTCTTTCAGAAACATGAAGCCAAGAAGGAGGAGATGTACAATAGAATTGAGGTTGAACTTAGAGGGGTACAACAGGCCCTTCAATCCAGCTGTGCAGTATCCACTTCACCCCCTCCATTAGAAGAACTAGAGTTGAGATATGAGCCTACCCAACTCCGCAGACTAGGTGATGCGACCAAAGCTCACCTTCATCATGCATAGGAAGAAACAGAACAAGACACAAAGGCCCTAAAGAAAGTGCAAAAAGTATTCATAGAGAAATGTCGAGTTGCATAGCAGGAGAAGGTTTCTCTCTAGATAAAGTTTGAAGAGGAGAAAGAAAATATCTAGCAAGAGAAAGAGAAGTTGCACGCAGAGCATCTCGGAATGAAAGAAGCAGTCAATAGAGCACTTCGCTCTGTGATAGGCTTAAAGAAAAAAAAGGAAGAACCAGTAGAGTATCAAGTAGCGCAACTTGCACAAGCTATCCAACAACTTCAATAAAGAATCATATATATGGAGCTATGAACAGTGCCCAACACTTCATAGGATGTATGAGATCAAAGAGAAGAAATTGCTCGAAGCGCAGTTGAGAGAATCAAGGCCCTTGCCATGGAATTTAAACATCTAAGTGATCGTAGTGCCCAGACTTATGAGTGACTCACTGAGGATCTTGAATTGAAGGCATTAGAGTTACAGATCCCGGAGGAAAAGAAGAAGTAAAAAACAATATAGGTGCAGTTGAAGCCCCTATCAACAGTCGAGGGGATGAAGCGATCCCAAGAATAGTGCACTTCTCAACAGAAGGTCTACATTAATGAAAGAAAAGTCATGGAAGTGACTCAAAGGCTCCAACCAATACAGGACTAGGCTTGCCAACTGTTTGTAGAGATTGAAGTCTAAAGAGTAGAACTAGAACAATTCATCACTGTAGTTGAACAACACTTGGAGGGACCTATTAATGAAGCAGGTATCCAAGAGTTCGTCATGCAGGAGGCCTTGCCGCAATGACAAGTCGAAGAATCTTGAGCCAAGCTCGAGGATTTTGAAGTAGAGCTACCCATATCAGAGTGACTCAGGACAAGTCACAAGTGATTGTTGGGGGAATGTTGCCCCTTTACTAAGTTTTCAGAATCCTTGGTCATGATTGACCTATTTTGGGACTTTGATAGGCTGTCGAAGGCAGAGTGCAAGTTGAAGCGGAGATCTCAGGATCTCAGCCCCTTTTTAGGGATTTTTGGGTTTTGGGATATGTAATAGGTATGGGAATGTTGACCCATGGGTTTACCCATGTTTAGGCCCTTTTTGTAATGTATAAATAGTAGTCATAGAGCAACGTCGAGTTGTGCAACAAGAGAAGGTATTTTTGGTACCTTTCTAAGTGCTAAGTGCAAGTGTGGATTGTAGATGCTTAATGCATATTGTGTGAGACTTGTAGAGCTAAGTGAAAGTGACTGTAAGAGACTGTGAAAAGGCTTTGTGCTGTAACCTAGCTCGGGGAAGGAGGATCTGGCTGAGTTGGTGGATGTAGCCCTAGGATGAGGGTGAACCACTTATATCCCGTGTTGTGGTTTCTTTGTGATTTATGGTTGTTCTCTTGTCTATGTGATTAAATTATTAGTCCAATGATATATGCTTAGAAGAATATAATATGATAGATTAGTGTTGAATAATGTGAATGAATGCTAGATCTAATCTATGTTGATGTGGTTAATGCTTGAATGTATCGGATCTGTGCGAATACTACGTTTCTCTGTTATTAGGGTTTATCTGCACTGTAAATTAAGGCTGGATATTAATGAACTATAACTGCTAAGTGCTCTGTTAAGGTGTTGTAATCACAGATCGGTGTCCCAGCTAAGGTTGTAGACATCTGAGTCCTACAACCACCCCTGCCTCTACCTTGGGTGAGACTTCATCTTCTTTGAAGGTGTTGTCAAAAGGGTTAGTAGTTAGGGTTTTTTTGGTGCGCTCTTGAGAATTGAACCCTGGGTATGTCCCTGTGCCAACATTGAGTCCCATGGATTCTTTAAGAATGCTATATTTTTGTGATCCTCAACTTATCACACTTTTCAACTAGGAAGTCAGATTTTTATTTGATTTTTCTTTTGCCGAATTTTCTGTCGGTCAGTCTTGCGATGGATGGTATTCAATTAGTAACTGATTATATATATCTTGATAAGTTACTTATTCAATATGGAAACTTTGGCCTTTATATTCAATCAGACGTCGTTTTATCGGACATGTTGATTCACAAATATAATATATTAATTTTTTTTCTCTTGATATAAGATTTGGCAGGGGGTTGGGTCTGTGAGATCCTTGATATGAATGACCATTATATCGAATTAATTTCTTTCTAGATCGACAATTAGTGTGTCGCATAAATTTCCATCTTCGCCGGTTATATACCATAATCTTGTAGATTGTCCTTCGATTTGAAGTCTTTGTTGAAGGAATTATCTAATTCAAGGGTTGGTTGATTGAACAAGAGGAGAGTGTATCGTCGGTCCTCAATCTTTGTAATACATTCTTTCTACTTGGTTCTCCAGTTGATGAGGGTCCATGCTGTTGAAACAAAGCTTAAATTTTTCATCCTTAAGGCCTAGATTTTTATTTTTTCGGGTTTCGGCTTTCTGAAAATAAGAATTTCATCATTTCTAAATTTGCGATACCTTTTTATTAATTATTTTTGGATAACGAATGGATAAAACTTTAAAAAAGTATAAGTTCTCCAACGCTCTTTGAAAAATTATTTAAAACTGATTGTAATTTTAAATTTACGACTTTGTAATTCAAAAGTTAAAGAGATCGGGATTTGTGTTTTTCCGCAAACAGATGATTGATGCAAATTGAATCATGAAACCCCAATTCCCGATTGCCCAATACGTTTAAATCTTAATTAAAACATGAATTAGTTTAATATCTTCTAAGAAAGGTTTAAAGTTAACATAATTACGTCGTGATTTCAGGATTCGTGGTTCTATAAGAGCGCGTCTGTTGTTATCATGTTTCCCGAAATACCAATTTCCGAAATCCTGATTCATAAATCACGTTAGATTAAACTAATTATGTTTTGGCCCTAATCATGATTATTCAGTTAATTAAGATAAGTTAAGTCCTATTTACAAAAAAAAACAAGTCGTCGTGATTTCGCGATTTCGGGGATCGGACTTCTTTGATAACATACATCTCAACATCAGGATTTCCAAAATCCCGATAGCATCTAATCTCAATTAATTAATGTGATAAAAAACGTTTAAATCTTAATCAGAACATTGCGATTTCGCAATTTTGGCGATTGGGTTTTTTCGACGACATACCTTTCGACATCAAGACTTCTGAAACCCCGAAAAGCGATGTTTTCATATTTAATCCATAATTAACATAAATAAATCCTCTTCCTAAAACAGGTTTAAAGTTAATCTTTCTTTAAGTGTTCATTAATGCTTCATTTTCCGATTAAGTAAGTTTCTTGTTTTATTTGAAAAGATGAGAGCACCTAAGTACGGATATTAAATGCATATCTTCGAAAATATCTTTTGCATTAAGAGATTTAATTTCGTGACAGATGTACAAATATCATTATTTTTAAGATATATTCAAAGTAAACGTTCGAACGTCTGTATTTTCATTTTAAGTTGAGCTTATTCATCCACTTTCTGTGACAGGTTTTCAAATCAAACGTAGAGCTATGGCACCTAAAAAATCACTGAAGAAAAATGAATACCCACTGAAAGGTGATATTATCTCTGATACTACTCCACACGCCATACACTCCATCAAATCATGGACTCAAATTTCCGAATTGCTGGAGGACAAGCTAAAGAATGCTGACCCTGATTCCGAAAATCATCTCCGGGACATTGCTGAGTCTGAGCTTCATAAGGTGGTTGCGCGTCCGAGGCTGGTGGCATATACTGATATGATCAGTTGGGCTCTGGATAAGGTAGATATCCCAACAAGGAGCATTCAGAACGAGCAAGGATCTATCGTCGACTCATTCAGGCCTGAGCACATTCAAGTAATGTATAAACTCTCGTCGAATTATAAACACACCTTTAATGTTGAATTTTTAGCTGAGTTTCAAAGAAAGGAATGTATTGAGGCAAACCAGACATATCCTGACATGATTAAAGGTTGGGCGAGGTCTGAAGCAAAGTTCAGGGCTGATACTCATGGGATTTATGCTATAGCCTCCTTAAACAAATATATGGTTTATATAGCCATGATGTTATGAAGACTTTTCAGGAGAAAAGATCCCTATCACTTTCATGCAGATTGGGTACCCTTCTTACAGGAAGTTTCAGAAGGAAATGGTTTTAACTGGCATAAAATTTTGTCAGATAACCTAACACAAGAAATTTTAAATTATAAAGCAGCCAAGTCAAAGGGACAACCAGTGTCATTTTATATTTCTACATATATTATGGATGCAATCTGTTTTATGACCCCCTTTCCATTAATGAATTGGAGTTGGAGTTCTTCCTTCCCAGAGCCTGTTCATAAATACCACTCATCCCTTTGGGAAGAAAATGCTAAAGAAGCATTTTACGAAGTTTGTCATTTTGTCATTATTCCTATGCATAAATTATTTTTTGGATGCGAACCCCCTCGCATCTCTAATGCAGTCATAGAAAGTCTTAAATCAGTTTCCGACTGGTTTATTGAAGAATTTTTTTCCTATATTAGGGTTTATGGTTATTCCATTCCCCCTCATGCACTCTCTAAATTCTTACCAGACAGATTGGTATGCAGAGAAGTAGCTCATCAGATAGCCAAGGGTGGTATTGGGTTGGAATTGAAAGCACTTTAGAAAAAAACATGGCCATCTTTCCCTGTTCATATTTGGAAATTTCCTTTATAAAATTTAGGCCATTCTAAGGTATAGGATGAGTCATTGAAGAAGTGAAGTTAGTAAATATTGAGCACAGAAAACATGACCCCTACCAAATAATAAGTAGGCATTACATACATTGTAATTTAAAGGCATATGAACATGAAATTTATGTTTATAATGATATATTTAAAGATGTTAAGTCTTATGCAGAAGTGTTGAACAGAGTCCAGGCCTTTCCACCTGACTCACGGGATGGGTTTGCATCTTTTCAAAGCCATAGGCGAAGCTGCCTGCGTAAGATTTTACAGGGCGAAACTTCAACCCCATTACCAGAAAAGGAAGAAACCCCTACAGGGTTTGAAACTAATACTTAGGGTAAAGTAAATGACAAAGGTAAGTTGAAGGATATTGAGATACCTTCCCAAGACACAGAGGGTTCTCAAACAAAATAATCGAGAATGGATAAGGGAAAAGAGCCAGAAACAATTCTAGAAATATTGAAGAATGTTCCAGAAAAAATAGGAGGAACAACTTCAACAGGACTTGGTAGTCCTATTACCTCTTTAACTCCATTACATTCTACTTTCATAACCCCCCATGAAGGAGTTTTATATGTCAGTGATCTAGAGTCGATTTCAAGAGATGAAATCCCCCCATCAGATTACATTTTCAGCAAAAAGCGAAGAGCAGTCTTGAAATAGGAAATTCATCCTAGAGGAGAAGGAATGATTAAAAAGCATAGAGTTATCATAGATGTAAAGAAACTCAAGGATGGAGAGTTCTCTACAGAATTAGCAGGTACAATGGGTGCTATAGAATCAGCTAATATATATTATGTGGGAAATTTAACAACTATGCTTGAACAGAAGGACCAAACAATAATCCAGTTGCAAGACAAACTAAAGGAAAATGAAAGAAATATTAGTTGGGGAATATAGAAAGGTTTAGAACAAGCTAGAATAAAGGATATGCAAGAAATCCAGAAATTAAATAAAGACTTGGATGAGGCAAAACACTTAATATAGGTCACACAGGAAAAAGTTCAAAGGCTGGGAGAAGAGAACAAACACTTGCAAGATAAGATTGTTTCTATTACTAACCAGGTAGTAGAACTTGAAAATTTTAGGACATAAGCACTAGAGATATATTTGAGAATAGAGGAAGAACAACAAAAAGTGTTCTTGAATCTGGAAGTAATCCAGAATTATTTTCAGGAATCAAATAAGTCGTTGGAGAATGTATTCCAAAAGAAAGGGAGGCGAAAGCAGCTAGGACAACTTTTCAGAAAGAAGTGGCTTTCTCATCAAAAGAAGAAATCAGAAAAACTCATAAATTATCTATTTTTGAACAGGTTAAAGGGGACATAATGATAAAAGTATGGGAAGAAAAATTGGTTGAATATAAACGAATCACAAGAGAATTTAATGAGGATTTCCAGGGAATCTTCGATCTCTTTGAAAGAAATTCATTGAATATCGGAACAGATGATTGTTTCAGATTGTTAGGTGAAATTAATATTGCCAAGCACCAACTGAGGTTTAGAGAAGAGCTGGAGGAAAAGAAAGCATATATTTCAAACATTAAATTGATCGACATCAAAGAGATCAACAAGTGGATGGTGACTTCAAGTCTAAAATTGAAAACTGTTAAATTTACAGAAAGAATGATAGAAAGTAGGTTGCCCAAATTGCAGAAGAAATTTTTCTCATTTGAAGCAAATGAGATACCTGATGCTCCCAGGATCTTTGTGAAGTTTTTAGGGAAATGCATTCAATGTATTGATACAAATAAAGGAAGTTCACCAATGCAAGCTTAAAACCTTTGTTAAATGTTTTTATTATTAGAAATTTAAAAGAAATTGTAAATGGTTGACATTATTTTTGTGTAACCGAAATTTTAGGAAGTTGGTTAGTCACCAACAAGAAGCTTGGATGAAAATGTATAAATATAGTTTCGAAAGGTTGAGAAAAGGATTCAGAAATTTTGGAGAGAGCCATTTTGTAATATCAATTTTGAAATACATCATAATATAGATCACAAACGAGATTCTGGATCCTACAACTTTGTAGCTATGTGTCTTCTCCCTGTTTAGTATACTTTGTTGAATTTTTCCTTTAATGTTTTCTCTAACAAGTAATCATTTTGAAGCTATATACATCATGGATTTATATTTCAGATTGGTTTGGATGTCAAATGATTTACAGTTTTTCCTCTGAAATCACTTTAGTAATTTTAAGACCTGTAAAACTTTTGTTCCTTAATATTTAACTCTTGTTAGAAACCTCATTTTTCTTTCATCATTGTCTATTGAAGTATAAGATTCTTTCTTGATTAAAGCCTTATATTTCTCTGTAGTGTTTATTTGTTGTTTATAATTCTCAAAATTGTTACAAAACCAGGAAACAACATTGAACGTGTTTATATTACTGTTTTAGATTTTAAAATTGTTTTCCTTGATCTCATCTTTGGAAATCTGAAGTAACAAACTGATTAAAATCCTTTATAAACAAATAAAGTTTTATCATCCATGACTGTCCCAAATAGAAGACAACCCAACGTTGAACCGGGCCTTCAGAATCAAACCAGCATTGCCTTAAATTTATTCAATACCATTTTACAAACGGCAACTAACCGGGTTGAGTTAGAATGATCATGGGCTGCTATTGAGTGAGACATTAGCATTCAAGAACAACAGGAAGAAAGACAGAGGCAGTTGAGAAACTGAATCTTCTCTGATATTTCTTTGATTCCTTTTTCCTCAAATCATTTCTTTAAATCATTTACGGATGCCTTGACGATATGCTTTATATCCTTAAAGCATAAACTCAGGAACAACACATGCTAGTCTCTATCAATTGTTCTTTATTTCTTTTGTCGTTGATCACTGCAGGTGTTGTTATTTCCAGCTATGGTTTATTTCTTTCAGACTTAGACTACTCATGCACTCTTTTAGGTTGATCTCCTCTTACCATTTCTTTATTCAATTTATGGTTGGTCCACAGGTTATGAATCTTCTCTATTTTCTTTTGTCTCTTATATTGCTCCAATTTTTGGATGTCGGATGTTTGATTGTAATTCTCTTTTCCTCTTGAAGAAATTTATTCTTCAATTGATTGAACACTGGTACATGTTTTTATTATGGCATCTCATGGAATAGTTGACCCCTGAACGTCTCCTCAACTTACTCAGATTCGGTGAAGATGGTTGTGTCTATTTTCTTAAGAAGTAGTCCCACGATTGTTTTGTCTCTTTGCACCTTGGTTCTAGAAATTCGGCCCACTTTTCATCTCTCTTCCTAGTGAATATTTTGTGGTGGTGTTCCAAGTCAAGGTTGAAATTCAACAATGTTTCCTATTCCTTTTTTGAGAAAAAATTTATGAAGTAGTCTGGGAACTGTGCATAGGAATCCTTCATGTAGCTCTGTGTATAATTTTTATTTAATTGTATCAAGGGATGTTCAATCCTCAATATCTTGTTATGTTATCGTTATAACCCTAAAATGCACCACACAGGCTTACCTAGCATCAGGCCAACTCATGCCTCTTCATAGCCAAAGCCATGCTGAATAAAACCTTAAAAAACCACTTAAAACAAGCAACCCGTGCCCTAACCCCGCACTGGGCGTGGGGGACCACTTGCTGACCTTCTACTGCACGCGGGTATCCGCGGGCTAACCCACTACAGCCCACGGGTACCTAACAAAGCAAAAAATCAAGAAAGTTTCCGCCGGGACACAACGCTTTTTGTCAGTTAACTGGAACTCTTCACCATGCATGGCTAAGAGTTCGCCTAAAACCCTAGCTCCTTCTAGCCTATAAAAGAAGGGGTAGGGGTACTAGTCAAAGGAGGAAAAATCATAGCAAAGAAACTCTGCCAAATTGCCAAGTCCATCATTGTCCCAACCCTTTAGCCTTTCCTCAAGCTTTAGGAGAAATTCAAGCAAAGCAGTTGGAGGACAAAGAAGAGGAAGAGCCCAGGATCAGGATCGAGGAATGGTGGTCGATCTCTAAAATCATTGTAAGTTGATTCATATTGAGATTAATGAAAAAGATACTTTTCCCGTCCCAAACACATGAGTCTCATCTATGTTATTTGATTTATGTTTATCTCTAACCCTCTAGTAGATTAGTAGCATGCATGCGTAGTTTTGTCTTGATTGCAGGAAGATTTATGGAAGGAGCAGCAGCAGCAAGGAGATAAAATCTCCATGGAGGATCTATTTCAACCGTCGATAAATAGGTTAGTTGATTCTTCCCGTGTTTGCCTGAGAAAAAGGGGTTATAGGTTTGGGTAGGAGGTTAAAATTTATTCTTGAAGGGTCATGATATGCGTACAATTTCAAAGCCCTAGCTTGTTAGTCCGTAGGGTAGAATACCCCACAACAGAATTGGCGACTCCACTGGGGATAATTTACTCTTAGGGTTCCCGGATTTGGTTAAAGATCTTTTGGGTAGATCAAAGAAGTAGAGCTTCAGTTTCTCTGCTTATTTTGTTTTCTGTTAGTCAAAAGCTAGCAGGGAACCTGGTCATCAATACCATTTTTCCTTGACTGACGCTTGACATTTAGTCTCGGGACACACAGAGGTACCCACGGCCTACAAGAGGCCTGCACGTGGGTAACCCGTGTCCTAACTGTCTACAGCACGCATGTATCCGCGAGCTATAGTAGTTTCAGTAGCGTGTAGTTTTCAGGAAACTTGAGAGGCAGTCTCCTCTTCCGTATCAGAAGTTTATCTTCTCAGGGGGCTTTCTGGATCCTGTCTAGGTCTTGATTGGTTTATTGTCTTGTGTTTCAGTCTTTCTTGTTGTGTGTTTCTTTACATTGGTTTTTCTTTTTTGCAAATTTGCTTTTTCTGTTAAAGTGATAGCATCTCAGTCTGTCAGAGACTCTGGTTGTCAGTACCAGAAGTCTTTTTTAGGACTAGACTATCTGTGTGTGATTTTATCTTAGTTTTTAAACATACCCGCGGCCTGCTTAGGTTTATAATGCGGATACCCGCACTCTGTAATAGTGCAGAACGCGTGTACACGTGGGCTGTCTTGGTGACAGTCGCGGGTCTGTTAGGTAGCTTTTTAGCTTGGGTGGGGAAGTCATCCCCTCCTGTGGTGAGAAGAGCTCCTCTCAAAAGTTTAGAGTCTGGGGCTGCACAGTCAGCAGGTTAGGGCATTTCTCCCTTAGCTTGTGCTTGTTATTTGATTTTTTGATAGAAAAGACAAAAGAGAAAAAATATTTATTTCACGATTTTTAGGCAAGTGTTCGAATCGTTGTTGTCTTGATTTCTTTTCAGCATTTTTGTGCTCTGATTCTATTTGCGATCTATGATTTAAGCCAGAGTTTTCTTTTCATTCTCTTGGTTTTTATCTTGTCATCATTTTTCCTAGTTGCATTATTTTGCAATAAAAAAAAAAAAAAAATCCTCTTTTTTATTGTCTTCTTGGTTTGAAGATTTTGTTGTTGCGTCAGTAGCTCGGAAAGAAGTCTTTTTGCATAAGTTTTTTCAGTACAATTCGAAGTATAAGTAGCTCGCAGATCTGAGCAAAAATTCTGTAGGAGTGTTGCATGAAATCTTGTGAAAGTTGAAAAGAAAAGAAAAAGAATCTTTTTGAAAAGTTGTTGGTTTTGCATTGTTTGAAGAAGTTTGTTTCCAAGCATTTTTTGTGCATTTTTCTTTGAGTCTGTTTTACACACCATAATTTTCACTCTTGCACCTTGTGACTTAATAAGCCCATTAAAAGAAATGCTCAATAAAATCAGGTAGACTTTTTTGTTTATAGGGTGCATTCACTAGCTCTGGACTAGGGCCTTGGAATAGGTTGGAGAGTTAATTCTCCAAGGCCACCCAAACCAAACATTGGAGTCTGTCATTTAGGGAGTGTAGAAGTCCAGTTACAGAAATTTATTCAGGACCCCCCTCTAACACAGGGGCTAAACACGAGGTTGCGTAAGGAAAGGCAGCGGAGATAACCCCTCCAAAGCTGGACCGAGCGTTGCGGAAAACACATATAGAGGATCTGTTAAGGGATTTCGTCGTTAGCATTTTCCATGGAGCTTCATGGATCACGAATCCGTTCGGGGTCCTCAGTCGTCTTCCGGAACACTTGCTCTTGATACCCTTGACAGGTTTCGGGCTTGATACCCTGCTCATTGTGGTCTACCCAATTGCCGACTGTACCCGCCTGATAGTTGTTCACGTGCTGGAAAAATAGTTGCCTATCTTT
The DNA here is from genome assembly GCA_009831015.1 of Picea engelmannii. Classification (NCBI taxonomy): domain Eukaryota; kingdom Viridiplantae; phylum Streptophyta; class Pinopsida; order Pinales; family Pinaceae; genus Picea; species Picea engelmannii. The sequence goes on from ML797638.1 coordinate 168,592, forward strand.
TCTAGGGACATACACAGGTGACTGCGGGGGTATACCGCGGTACCTAGGGCGGACATCGGACCAACTCTTTTCAGAGTAGACTCGGAGGGTGCTTCCGTATTCGAGTTGCACTTGCACCGGTAAGGTACTTTAGTGTTGGTTGTTGTAACTGCTCTCCCTACTAATATAGTTCTTGCTTGATTTATCTTTTAGGGGATTTCTTTTAGTGCATGTTACTTTTTGATCATGTAAAATACCTTAGCGTGTCCTGAATATTCTCAAACAGTGGAGTATTCAGAGCTCTGCCAGTCACGAAGGCTTCTGGGCCTGCCGCCGGTTATCCTGGAGCCACCCCCACCACCACTGAGGCAGAAGCTAGACCATCTTGGGTCTTTCGAAGAAACCAGGGCTTTCGATCCCGAACAACCCCCTGAGGAATCGACCGCCAATCTTGGAGTGGTCGAAACCTCAAACACTGATATCTGGACACCGATTATCGTACCAGTCCGATTTACCAAACTCTTGTCAGCGCCACATACAGCTATGACAATAGATGTTGCTACGTCCTCTGGAATTTCTTCCATTCCTATCACTGTTGTTACCACAGGAGAAGCTTCTCCTAACTTACCATCAGCAGTCAGGACCACCATGGCCCTGGCCGCAACTTCGTCGCAAAGTGGACCGACCCCATCTATCGCGGCGGCCACAAATCCCTTCATACATAGTGTGACAGGTGCTCCGTTTTCATACGGTATGCCTAGTTCAAGAACGAGTCCTGCACTCACTCACTCCACTTTACAGACTTTGGGTCTGGGGGCAGGGAGCTCTAACACTCCTCTGCAAGGTCAACTTGGGGGCATTCCTGTCCCTTTCAATGCCTTTCCTCACGCTGGAGGTCATATTCCTCCTTCATCCCCGTCGCTCGGTGGTCCGCATCAGCAGACCGCCAAGAAACCCGCACACACAAGTTCACTTGGAGCCGGGAGTCAAGGAAAATCTGTGCAAACTTTGTCGGTAGGTTCATCACCATTCATTTGGAATGGAGGGTTTGGTAATAACACACTCAACCCCACTGCTTTCCCATCTGGACGCACTCCTATTTTTGGACAGTCAAATCCGGCACAGGGTACTATTCCTGTGCTAGGGGAACATATACCAGGACCTTGGAACTCAGTACAAGGATCCAATCCCTCCACGGGAATGTCGTTCTGGGGAAATGCTTTCCACAATCAATGGAACCCCGGACAAACTACTATGCCTCTCCCAACAGGACCGGCATGGAGTAATCCTTCCCAAAGTCCGCCAAACATGATGAACGCCCAACAACCTCTGTCCTTTATGGGGAATCAACCAATGATGTCCCCTCAAATGCAAAACCCTTACGCTGGCCAAGGCCATGGTTTCTACCAAAACCCCGGCCAGCAACCAAACTTTTCCTGGCAACCTGGTGTCAGTCAAACCCCAGGAACCTTTTATCCTAGCTATCAGCAGCAGCCTAAACTACCTTTCTTGGCAATGTTACACTTGCCAGATTTAACACGGTTGTTGAATGATCCTATCTGTCACGATCCGCGTTGGCCTCCTATGCCGACGAAGTTGCCTTCGGACATCCTAAAGTTCGAAGCCAAGCCTAATGAATATCCAGGGGATCACGTGACTACTTTCCACTTATGGTGTTCATCTAACTCACTGAAAGATGACTCCGTCCAGTTGCGATTGTTTCAATGCACTCTTATTGGGAGTGCTGTGAAATGGTACATAGAGCTTGACCGCTCATGATATTCCTTTTTTGGAGAACTTGCTATGGCTTTCCTTAACCATTTCCAGTTACCTGTGAGATACGACGTCGACACAGAGTTGCTAGCCAATTTCGAACAGATGTCAGCGGACCATATCTCGGATCATATTCGAGAGTGGCGACGCCAAAAGAGTCATATCAAGGTACCCGTCCCACCAGTATTCCTGCTAGAGTGGCTCCTTAAGTATTTAGTTCCGCAGTTATCCAAAGACGTCGCAACTTCAGGGGTTTTCTCAGAGGAAGAAGCCATCATGAGAGCTCAACAGTTTGAGCTTATCTATTCTCAGTCTGGTCTATTATACAACATCCTGCTGGATGCACCACGATCGATTCTGGACAAAACCAGACAGAGAGTCGGACCACATGCCGATGGTATAGTCGGTTCGGCATAAACAAAGCCCGCTGAGCAATTGACAAAACAATTGTAGCAGTTATCTATACAACACTCAGCGGCCAGCCAGACTACTACTTTGGTTGCTCCTCCTACTCAAACATCTGAAGTACACTCCATAAAGACGACTAACCCAAAGGGAAACCAGCAGCCCGAGGGGATAAAAAACTAAATGATAAGGCTGGCGAGGGCACTACAGAAAAGAGAAAGGCGAGGTATCCGTGCAACCTATGTGCGGAAGACCACCCAAATCACCTATGCCCTCGACTTGCAGAGGCCCAGAAGTTTGTCACACAGCACCAACAAGCCGTGTTGACTAACCCTTTTCAACATGGGCAGAATCTAACTCAAGCCTCTGCGAGTGGCGAAGGGGGCAGCCATGAAAACTGCCCTCCCCCAAACAATTCATCTTCTGTGAACGTATATATGATGAAAAGTGATGCTTTCATTGCGACTAGAGCTCACGATTATAGCAAAACAAGTGCTCCTGAGAAAGGAAAAGAAGCTGAGATCCCATCTCTTCCTCTACAAATCGAGAAGGCGTTGGGTGAAACAATGACTTGCATCCCAAAAGGTGCGTTTAAACGAGCTTCACATAATCCAAATGCAAGGGCCGCCCAGAACTACTCTGTGGTGGAAGATTTGTCACAAACCCCTTGTGCTATGTCCGCTTTGGAAGTCCTCCAAAGTTGCCTTGCTCAGAGAAAAGCCTTGTTGACTGCTTTGGGCTCTACAGAAACTTGTAACCTGGGAACGATCATGTTAGATACGACTGACTTGAAACCTCGTTTGCCTTACCACATCGTGTTTCAAATAGTAGTGGCTCACCCCACGAAAACCTTTACACGAAACATCTTCCACACGGTGGTAGACGAGGGCACTTCAACTTGTGTTATGTCGTTAACATGATGGAAAGCCATCGGTCAACCCGAGTTGTCTCCATCACCTACTCTTCTCGCTGTGTTCGATGGTCGTTCTTTCCGACCGCATGGCATCATCCCTTTATTCCCTGTGCAATTAGGGGGGAAGACCGTGTGCGTCGAAGTAGAGGTATTTGATGCCCCCATTGATTACAATCTATTGTTGGGTCGTAGTTGGACTTATGCAATGCAAGCGGTAGTCGCTACAATATTCTGAGTCCTATTGTTTCCACATGAAGGCCAGATAGTGAATATTGATCAGTTGTCCTTCTCTCGACCTGACCCTGCCTTGGGGGCATCCACGGTCCCCATGGTAGATAATCCTCAAGCCGGTGTCGTCAATATAGGAGTTGGGTTGTGTCCATATTTGATGGGCACTTTCGATTACCCACCTCCTCGGGGCAATGTTAAGTTCATATCAACTCACCACAAGGCTGAGATTTTCCATGTTTCGTCGTTCCGCACGACTTACTTTCAGGATCCGTGGACTCTTCCTTCCCCATCAGACATGATGGATGCGACAGGGCATGCGGGCATGTCTACGCCCTTGTCGGCCACTGAAGTAGCATACTCTTTGGTTCAACAAACTTCAGCTACTTCTGACCCGATTCCAGCACCAGAATTGGATCCACTCCTTGAGCCTATCTGGGCTCAGGATTCTCTTGTCAACACCGATTCGTTAGACTTAGTCTTGCCTTCTGATGAAGCTATAATCAAAGAAATGACTAGTCCGGACAAACCCTGGGAAGATCTTCATCACAGATCATACTTCCTCCTGGCGTTTTTTTATGGATAAATTTGTGAGTGCGGACACAGTCCAATCTCCCCAAGATCCACCTGGATCTGGAACAAACCGTAACAGAATACTACTCTTTCCCTAGATCTAGCTATTGAACGAACTAAGAGAAATGGATAGTGGACATACCTTATGAACGCTCTCCTTTAATCTCTGTTGTTCCT
>ML797639.1:6194-16205 GCA_009831015.1 Picea engelmannii
GTTTCTCTGGTTATAACCAAATCCTAATCCACCTATCCGATCAATACAAAACCACATTCACCACCCCTTGGGGTACTTTTTCATATCGTGTCATGCCTTTTGGTTTAAAAAATGTTGGGGCAACTTTCCAACAGGCCATGACATATATTTTTCATGATCTAGCTCATATCATCCTCACATGCTTGGATGACCTCACAACTTGACCCAAAAAATGCACCTAGCATCTTGATGATTTACGCATCATCTTCCAACGGTGTCATCAGTACAACATCTACTTAAATGCCCTCAAGTGTGTGTTCTGTGTCACTACCGAGCGCCTCCTCAGATTCATAATTTTCCAAAGTGGTATTACCGTGGACCCCGTCAAAGTCCAGGCCATCACAAAAATTCCACTCCCCGGGAATTTACACCAACTCCAGAGCCTACAAGGAAAAGCTAACTTTCTACGACGATTTGTCCCAGACTATGCCACTCGTGCACATGGTTTCCTTCACTTACTATGCCACGACATCCCATTTCACTGGGATGAACATGCCCAACAAGCGTCTGACGATCTTAAATTGGCACTTTCTAACGCCCATTTAATTAGTTCACCCAACTATAATCATGACTATATCCTCTACATATTAGCATCAGTTGTCTCAGTAGCAGGAGTTCTCGTTCAAATTGGTGATGATGATCGTGAGCATGTCATTTACTACATTAGTAAAAACCTCTAAGGGCCACCCTTGAAGTATAATCATGAAGAGAAACTAGCCCTTGCAGTCATCCTCGCAGTCTAGAAACTGTGCCATTACATTCTGCTTCACACGGCTAAAGTCATAGTAAATTCCAACCCCATGCAATACTTACTCAATCGTCGGCAAATTAATGGAAAATTTTCCTGATGGATTGTTATCCTTCAGGAGTACGATCTCGAATTTTCAACACCTAATAGCAAGAAATCTCTCATCCTCGTCGATCCTATCATGGCCTTCCCCTCTGATACTACCAGTGCCCCCATCAATACCGACTTCCCCGACAAACATCTCTTTTATATCACTTCAGATGATCCTTGGTACGACGACCTCCTCATCTACCTCCAAACCCAAAAGTTCGGTAACCACCTCCCATGAGATAATCACCGTTGTATTCACCACCAGGCCCCCTGATATCTCCTCATCAGAGATATCCTATATCAACAAGGGGTCAACACCATACTTCATCAATGCTTGACTATTGACGAGGCTGATAGAGTCTTGAACGACTACCATAGCGGCGCATGCGGGGGCCATCTTTTGGGAATGTCCATTGCTTAGAAAATCATTCGAGCAAGTTAATTTTGGCCTACATTGTTTCAAAATTGCATTCATGACGTGAAGCGATGCAATAAATGTCATCTTTACTCCAACAAAGCACGAGCCCCACCTGCTCTTCTCCACCCAGTCATTACTGCAGGCCCCTTTTGTAAATGGGGCATCAACTTCATGACTTGTAACCCCCCATCTAGAAATGGACACAAATACATCGTCGTTGCAGTCGATTACTTCACAAAATGGGTTGAAGCCATGCCCACCTTCAACAACACTGCTGACACTACAACGCGTTTTTTCTTTAATCATGTCATATCCCACTTTGGAGTACCACTCCAACTAGTTTCCTATCACGGGAAACATTTTGAGAATGAGATTTTTGTCGAACTCTCATCACGGTTGGGATTCTCCCACGAGTTCGCCTCACCATATTACCCTCAGTCTAACAGACAGGTCGAAGCAGTTAACAAGGTCCTCAAGACCATGTTATAACGCACAGTTAACAAACATAAGACCAATTGGCATCATATGTTATTTTCTGTGCTATGGGCTTACCGTACAGCTGTGAAAATGGCCACTGGTTTCACACCCTTTCATCTAGTCCATGGGGTCGAGGCCACTCTTCCTATCGAGTGCGAAATTCCCACCTTACGCACTGCAATTGAATTATTACCCAACACTGCTCCAATGGAGAATCATTTGCTGAACTTAGAGTCCCTAGATGAAGATCGTCGATCTTCATTATAGAACAATGAGGCAGCCAAAAACCGGTCAAAAGCCACCTTTGATCGCCATGTCAACCTTCGCTCATTTCACGAAGGCGACCTCATCCTTGCTTATGATATCGCTCACGATACCATCAGTTATGGCAAATTCAAGTCACTATGGAATGGCCCCTACATTATCCAACATTTCCTCACCAAAGGCGCATACATCCTGGGTTCTCTCGAGGGCCTCTCTCTCAAAGAACCCGTCAACGGGATATACTTAAAGAAATTTTACGCTTAAGCGTAGCCATTCTACATTAGGTTATTTATTTTATAGTGCTTTTAATCTTTTTTCCATACCTCATGTATAAACTATCATTTTTTTTATTGAAAGATGCTTCCTCCATCGGCCTACCACATCGGTTACACTGACGACGCTAGCCGTTGGACACAAAATCTCACTTCGGTAGCTTGGGTCCTCTATACCCCCTCACATGACCTACTCCACTCTAGCGGCATATGTTTGGGTTCAACAACCAACAACCAAGCCGAGTACACTACCATCATTGGACTCCTCACCAATGCTAGCCATCATCATATTTGTCACCTTAGCATCTTACTTGACTCACAACTAGTCATCCTCCAACTCAACAATGTGTACTGTGTCCGCGATCCTCGCCTTTTTCGCAAATACTTGCAAGTTAGACTTTTATATTGACATTTTGATTTCATTACATTTACACATATTCCAAGACAATTGAATCAAATAACAGATAACCTAGCTAACATTATACTCGATTGGCATATATCACATCAAGATACTTTTACACACACATAAACCATCAAGATCCTGTCACAACAAATATAGATTAGACATCATAAATAACATTAAAACACACACATGTAAACATCACAAAGACCTCAAAATATATATAAATTGGTCAATAGTGCCATCAAAATGTTTACATACACATAGAATACATCATATACAAAATCTGCAGGCCAATGAAGCACCTTGGTACAAAACTAGTGTCACTACACCAAAATGGGCTCACCAGCCTATATATAAAATACCAAAATACATAGAGAGACACTCAAGGTGTCTCTAGAGCACCACCTCCTTCCCCTCCCTCAGGCGGTGGTGCCCCACCCACTATCGATTCCTCCGAACCTAGAGGTAACCGCCCGGTCATCGCAGCACCTGCTACTGCTGCTTGTTGGTCCGCCACATTAGCGAAACTCCAACACACTTCTCCAAGATGCCCATATCCTAGATGCGTGACCACATGACCTCAGGCACTCCCTAGAGAACTGTCTCCAAGCAATAACGAATATCCTCAAAATCTCCCCCAGCCTCCGTCGGAGGAGCATACGATGGCTTGACACTAGGGTCATCAAAGTGACGTCTCCTAGCTGCTCTCTCATCACCGGCTGGTCTCACCTCAATGTCCTCATGCCGATGTCTCTCTCCTTCCCGTGGCGGTCTCATCGGCTCCTAACGAGATGGTGCTCTCACCATCTCAACTTCACGCCTATGAGGTCCCACATCTACACATGCAAACAACCAAACAATAGTATCAACATCTATACAAATACACATGTCATACTACCTCACAAATCAACATATCAAAATCACAAACATACCTCGGTGGTCGAACACCTCCCTCGGAGGTAACACAATATCCGAATCACCTCGGAAATCCACTCCATAATATGATCTGAGGCATTTGCCGCCACACCTGTGTTGCCTCAGCCGTGAAAAAATGGCCACCCTCACCACCACCGTGGCAAACTAATATCGTCGACCACAGCATCAACCGTGACTCTCACGCACCAAGTGCGCCCAATAAAACTCTAGGGCGCAACATCGACACCCTCTCCAAAAGGCAAGCCTCCAAGATGGACCCAAAGGAAAAATCCCCTGAGTCCATAGTCCGACACCTGTCTAGCTGCCCTACCATCTTGGCATGCAACATCAAGCCCCAGGCAAAATGCTCTTCTACCAGTGCGCTCCCCATAATCCTCAACTAACCACCACTGATCCGCTGAGATGCGAGGGACCCATATACCCTCACAATCATCATTGCTACACATCGATGAACTAAAGTGTCCATAGCCCCGATACTCACTACGGAGCCTGACATAAATTTCTCTCTAGAACAATACCTCTAGCCTAAGGTAGCCAACTGTCCATCCCTAGGTAACATGGGCTCCGCCGGTAGGGGCGTCCCCTGAAAAGGGAGCCCAATCAGAAAATACACATGCTCCTCCATAGTGAAGGCTAGCTGCTTTCCCCGCACAATAAAACAATGTAGATCTGGACTCCACATTTGGATCAAAAACTGCAGAAGATACTCCTAAGCCCGTATCAATGGGCACTCGAAGAACTTCAGCAGCCCATAGGCTGCCAAAGTGGCACGAACCCCCGGCTCCTCAATAGCCATGGAATCCATCAACTGTGACCATTCTCGCTCTCTCCAGTGGATCAACATCATACAAATGATCGCTTGCAACCACATAAATACAGTCCTAGATCAGCCATCTTGAACATAAACACATTAAAATCTCCAAAAAAGATGAGTTTTGAACCCATCAGCCTTGCCCCCAAGGCACGACTGTTTAATCCATAGGCGCGCACATATGTGCGCATGTTCACCCCATAGGCGCGCACACATGCATGCCTATTCATCCCACAGGTGCGCATGAGTGCGCACCTGTTCATCCCACAAACAAGCATGAGTGTGCGCCTATCCGCCATACAGAGGAGCCTCCATGTGCCCTTGTCATGAACACATGCATGCATCACAGTGCACCTGTCCACTACACAACCACGAACCAATACAGAGCTGTAGAAAACAAGCACGCATACCATGTGCACCTTTCTCCCCCCTATGGGCACACCCATGCGCGAATATCCAGATAATAGGCGCACACCCGTGCGCACATATTTCTGTATTTTCTACACTCGTCCCAAATTATTCTTTATTCATTTGGTACTTGTAAAAAGCCTTTGTTTCCAACATTTACATATCTTTTTGTTGCCACCTTTGGCGATCGTCTTCGTTTTTGGAAAACGCAACCCATGTCACCCTTGTTTGGGGCAGTCCTTATCATCTACTCCTATTGACATCATCCATATACTCCAAGTATCCCACAGGCCATCTACCTCTGTTCTTTGAGTTTGTTCACTTTGTCTCGCCTCTGGCACAACTTATCCCCCGTCGTGTTGTCCCCCTGACACTCGACCTAGTTGAATGGTTGCGGCCACTTATCCTTCGCATATATCCCCAACAAAGGGAATTATTGAATTCTCCACACATCTTGAATGCATTCATGTACCTCCTCAGTTCCTAACCCCACCTAGTAGATTTCCCGAACCGCTCTCGCCAGTGGACCGACATCGTACAAATGATTGCCTGCAACCACATAAATACAGTCCTAGATCATCGATCTTGAACACAAACACATTAAAATCTCCAAAAAATATGAGTTTTGCACTCATCAGCCTTGCCCCCAAGGCGCAACTATTTAACCCATAGTCACGCACATATACACGCCTGTTCATCCCACAGGCGTGCACACATGCGCTCCTGTTCACCCCATAGGCGTGCACACATGCGCACCTATTCACCCCACAGGCACGCACACATGCGTGTCTATTCATCCCACAGCTACGCATGAGTGCGCGCCTGTCCACCATATAGAGGAGCCTCCATGCGCCCCTGTCACGAACACAGGCGTGCATCACAATGTGCCTATCCACTACACAGTCGCGCACCCATGCGCAGTTGTAGCAAACAGGCGTGCATACCATGCGCGCCATTTCCCCCCTACGAGCGCACCCATGTGTGAATATCCAGATAACAGGTGCACACTTGTGCATGCATATTTTTGGATTGCCCGCACACTGGGGAGCCCACACCCATAAAAACCCTTGTACGGCCCTCCGTACAGGCCCTGCCCACAAATTGAAAACCTACTTTTATGCAGGATGATAAGACTACTAACCTGAAACTCACTGGTCCTGAATTGGCTGCCTCATTCTCCTGAAATCTCCAAATCTCCTCTGAATACCTCTCATCCAGTCACTCTAACAATAAGTACAAATGAGGTGGCAATGTGGGCCCTACAACTATATATAGCCCTTTTTCGCCAAACTTCCAAACCCCATTCTAAGAGCTCCGGGTGTCCATTTTTCAATCCATCTTCAGCCACAGGATCAACATCCCGTCATCTATGTCAAGACAGTCCCCAGGCCATTTTTTATCCTTAGCCCCTGGGGCGCCATTTTTTCATACCCCGTCTAGGTACACATGCTTATGTTCAAAATTATCAAATACGTGTTTGTATGTTCGATTATCTTCAAATATTGTTCACGTTGGGTATTTGGTTTTCATGTGTGAAGGTACTTGGTCATCATACATCAATGCAACCCCTTCAGGTATATAATCAACACTGGCATGTAATCATTCCCTCTAAATCTCAATTGCATCTCCAGTCACACCCTCTGAAATTCACCTTTAGGGTCCCCATATCTGGCTCTGTAGTACTGTCACCTCCTTTGCATTTTGGGTACTGTCACCCGGTAGCACTCTCCACCACATGAGTTGTCTCATTCATAGCACTCCTTGGCACTTTGACACTCATGTTGTTTTTCAACCCTTTAGGGATGGGAGTCTCGATAGTCTTACATCACGTCGTAAATCAGCCACATACTCCTCCTCATTTTTCTAGATTTTCCAATGGACTCCCAAGTTATCTCTTCACGGTTCTATTTTGACTGCACCTCTGCAGTATCATTAACCCTCCATGTCATCCACCATCAGTTTTCCCATCCGCAAATTTCCCTCCATTTCATCTACCTCATACAGAAACCCATCCATGGGGCCCCCAACCTCCACTAGTTCTCCAAGCAAATTGCGCCCTAACCGACCCAACCATATTGCATTGGGGCACCTGTTTCTGTATTTGTACACTAATCCCAAATTATTTTTTATTCATTTGGTACTTGTAAAAATCCTTTGTTTCCAACATTTACATATCTTTTTGTCGCCACCTTTGGCGACTGTCTTCCTTTTTGGCAAACGCAACCCATGTCACCCTTGGTTGGGGCACTCCTTATCATCTACTCCTATTGACATCTTCCATATATTTCGAGTATCCCACAGACCATCTACCTCTGTTCTCTGAATTTGTTCACTTTGTCCCGCCTCTGGCATAGCTTATCCCCCGTCGTGTTGTCCCCTTGACACTCGACCTAGTTGAATGGTTGCGACCACATATCCTTCACATATATCCCCAACCAAGGGAAGTCTTGAAGTCTCCATACATCTTGACTTCATTCATGTACCTCCTCAGTTCCTAACCTCACCTAGTAGATTTCGTGAAGCCCTTTGCTTCTTGGAGTCGCATCCCCCTTTTGTTGATGTCAACACAGTTTCCATAAGGGCGACAATATCTTGACTCTCATTTCCTTTCCAATGAGAGGTCTCGGATGACATAGGGAGAACCATAATTTCTCCTTGTTGTCGTTGAACCCCATAACATTCGACATCAACACTTTCTCATGTTATGGTGGGTCTTACTTTACGACTATTGCAGTTGTTTCTTATATCCACCGAAGACCTCTGAACTTGGCTAGGCTATCAATGCCCATAGCAGCCGTGATACTTCTTATAGGTATCCTTGCCTACTGTTCAGAGTATGTTCCTCACCAGAATCATCCTCTGCCTTTATCAGAACCGTCCCTGAGGGCACTGCAGTGATCTACATCAACACATAGTTTCAGTCACTGTACAAACCCTTCTTTTTTAGTTACATGACATGAGCATGGGGCATGCCTACCTCGTTTGTACATAATTTATTTTACACACCTTATGGAAGGTTGGGTCCTACAGGTTCCCTTCTCCCTCCAACAGGTCACTCTTGATACTCTCACTATCGTTCTTTCTTACAATGACACTCTCAGTAGAAGAAACATTGATGAATTTTGGCTATATGTATGCTCCTAACCTCATCCTTCAGGGGGCATCTATTATCACTGGAATTTAGTCCGCAAATGGTTACAGGAATCCAGCATCTTCAAACAGTTATGAGGTCACCCATGGACCAAAATTACCAAAAAGAATTTCCAAAAGGTCCAAAAACTATACAACCAGTGATAAAATCAAGGTGCGGTATGACTACACAGGGCGCGCGTGCACATGCGCGAACCAGAAACACATGAAAAGTGCACATGCGCACGATGCACAACTGTGGTTGCTAAAATCCACGCACACCTAAGAATAGCACATTTATGAGATTGGTGAGCCTCCCACCCACTTCTGGTTCAGCTTCCAAGTTGATTTGACATCCAAATCTCGGCTGGATTCGACTGGGTGGCTAGTCAAAGACCTAAAAATGCCCTAAACAACCCCTTTTCACACTGAAAGCTGGTTTCACAATACCTCAAAGTGGTGCTATAAAACAAGGCCATGGGTGCACTACATTTTCAAGGAATTCATTTGCAAGGTTATTCTGCTGCTATTCTCTTGGGGAATCCTGTTTTCTCATCAAGAGCATATTAGCATCATTACATTTGGGCAATCCATCTCACCTCTTGAGTGGATTAGCTTGGGATTCTTTCATCATTTCTTTCAAGTTTCAAAGTTGTAAGAAGAGTTTAGTTGTGCGGGTCCAAGAGCCCTCCCTTGGAGGAAGAAGGGACCCAAAGTCCTCTTTCTTCTTGGTGTTTTCTTTTCACTAATATAATCCTTGCCATTGGTGACATGAGTCTTATTTGTTTCTTGTTCTTATGTCCTTATGTTCAATAATTTAGTTGTTCTTTCATTTTCTAGTTTAATTCTTAGCTTAGTCTTTTATGTTTCTTTCTCTAACCCTTTCCTTTACAACTGTGTTGCTTATCTAACCCAACTAAGCTTGTAAGCACCTCTGTTTTGCTCATTTAGGTGACAAAAGAGACGCAACACTTATAATTACCTTTAAAAATGTATTATCTAGTAGTTTTGATCTTTGTGACTTTTGATTCAACCTAAATTTCAATACTACCCAAAATAATCAACTAGATACAATAATAAGGGTTAAGAAGATACAATAACAAGGGAAATAGCTGTGAAGCAGCTAGTCCCTGCCTCGTTTGAATTTTAAGTGGAGTGCATTTTTCAAAGCAACATCACCCAATGCTAAATCGAGTTGAAAGTAACAAGGCTTAAATTCCATTTGTCGACAGTCTTAACTTCCCAGTATTACTGGAACTCAATTTCATTATAAGGATTTTTTAATGGAACCGTTGATCTCGTCGTCGTAATCATTCTAAGATTCTGTAACCATGCGTAAAGCATAGCATAGAAGGGGACCCTTAATTAATGTGTGATTTTGTTATACTTCCCAATTCCTTAGACTAAAATGTAAACCTAGAAATCCCTCACATTTTTTTCCTCAGACTTTCCCTTCCTTAATTATCAATTCGATCAATGATCCATGATGTGAATGGTGATTTAAGTTCTGAGAGGTAAAAAAAATTATACGTAAGTTCCTGTGAACATTGGACTGCGTGCATGATGCATTGTGGCAAGGAATCAAGCATATCGTCGTTGATTCAATTATCTATCGAAATCTTGACTGCTCAGATGGAGTTTACTCTGACTGTTAATGATGCAGATGGATATCGGTGGCCACCCACCTTTTCCAACTGGCTCAAAACAATTTTCTGACATTTTGGCAATTTACTATTTTTAGCAGTTTTTCGGGTCCTGAACTTCTGGAGCCGTTTTGAGGCCCTAAACGACGTTTTTTGGGGTATGTTGCGGTTGCAAAATTCCATTATGGAATTTTGTCAAAAATGTTGTAGTCCTCAGATAGATCTTTCCTACGAGCTATCATAAGCCTAAAACGGAGATCGTATGCAAAAGTTACGACCCCGGGAAGTTGATGCACCAACTTACCCAAACGGGGCCCACATGACTTTTGGCGCTTCATCTCCTAGGGTTAGGTTTTTGGATGTCTAGGACTTT
>ML797639.1:26538-44604 GCA_009831015.1 Picea engelmannii
TAAAACTTGATAGATGTACATTTTTAGCAGGTTTAGAAGTGGCAAGGATTTTATTTATCAATGACAGAAATATTTGGTTAAAGTATTTAACTTTTTCTTTTGAATTTATTTTTATCCCAGAGAGTTTTAAAAATAGGATTGCTTAGAATTTATCATCTCCAAATGTTTTGGTGAAAGCAATTTCAAAATCATTCTAACTGATTATTGAACCTCGGGTTAACAAGAAATACCAGGTGGATATCTTACCTTCAAATATGTGTTGGATTAGTCTGCACGTGAAATATTCATGCTCCATGTTCATCAATCTTACATCAAGAATGAATTTTTTAATATGGTCTTTTGTTGAATCTTTCTTTTCGAGATCAAATTTACATAGAAATTTCTCAGGCTTCTTGGGTAAAGGATGAGTAGGTCATGGAACTGCAACAACATCCTGAGAAAGACAAGGTTGATTGGTCGATGGGTTGTTAGGTTGATTGGCATTTACTCCATCCATGTTTCTCAGAATTCCTGGATTATCACATGAGGGTTCTTCCTTGGAGGATTCTCCTTCAAAAGGATTATTGGGGGTACTAGGGGGAGAATCGAGAGGATTGGACGATTTGCCACCACCAGGAGACAAATAATCTTGAAAGTTAAGCTAGGAAGGGTTGGTTATCCCTTGTAAAATGGTTGTGAAGTGGTGATTGTGGGATATGATGATTGGGATTTTGATGTCATTTGATGAGCTTTCGTTGGTTGGTTCTTCAATGATTAACTGTATTTGTCTCTCATGTAGGGCGTATGCTAGTGGTTCGAGTCCAAGATTTCTCTTCATATCTCGAGTGAGGATGTCAGATTATTGTAGCAATTGATCGATTTGATCAGGGGTAATATTTGGAAAACGAGGGGTCATTGGATCAGTTCCCAACGTGTTCAGTGGACTCAATAGTTGAGAAGGTGTATGCACAAGGGTCAGTTGGGGATTGAGGGTTTTATTGGGGTTTTTAGACTGAGATTCACTTCGACATGTAGTATTTCTCTATAGATTGTAATGGGTATCGTTTTAAAATTCTTTGCTATCCAATCATCTTGATGGCCCTCCTTCTCGCGCAATTTATGTTGAGGGGTCCAAATGGCCTGTTAAGCAGGTAAGGGAAAAAACACAATGGAAGGTACCAATTGGACCTACTCTCATTTGGAATGACAATTTCAAACCAATATGTGGGCATGGTTTCCAGTTAAGGGTATCTAATTACAAATATGAGGATAGATTGTCCGCCATAGAATTCTAACTAGAGTTGAATTGAACTATTTACAACTAGATTAAATGATGCAGTATGCGCCACCCGCATGTCCTGCTTCCACCAGGACCTTCTCTCCCTGGTCTGAAGAGATTAACTTACTCTTCAACTCCCTTATTGGAAGTTATCGCACCTACATAATGGCCTTCGATGATTTCCCTTGTCGTATCGAGAAATCAGACCTCGCTGTATCGCGAGTCCTAAAGCACAGATTCGGGTCTCACAAAACTCTGAAACCTAATGCCACCTGTCTTCTACACTGTCGCTTGGACCCCACGCCTTCCGAGTAAATCAGGAAATCACGTTTTGGGAATTCTCGATTTCTATTGCACCGCTCCACAGGACCTTTCAAGTCCTGAACCCCGATATCCGACGACACCTGTCAACCCCAACCACTATAGCGGTGGGACCCCTCACAGCTCGGAGTTTCGCTATTCCTCCATGACTTTCTCGACACCAAGATCTCCGAAGTGCAGAAACCCAATGCACATGTGGTTACTCTCCTCCATATCACCCTTCTCTAATCGCGCTATCAGGTATCGCGTGATCGCGATTTCACTTGCATCATTTCCCTTGCATGGGAAAATCCCGAATGCTGAACCCCTGACTATCCGGATCGCTGACACACGTCCAATCCGAGATCTATGGCTACGCTTCTTTCGAGAAATCGCAGATCGCGATTTCTTCCTATGAGGGTTCTATGACTCCGAAGACTCCAATTCTCCGATGAGTCATGTCCCGATGACTCTCGGTCTCCTCCCCTGCACGTTAAGGATTAACCCGTGCGTAACTCTTTCGAGATCTGACGGCTAGCAGGATTTTGCAAGGCTCCTCTGCAAATCCTGACCGTTGATTCCTCCCCCTCGAGGATTTCTTGAAAACACCTAAGTGCTTCTGTCGAGACTTGTTCCCCAAGCCTGCGCTTGCAGCTCCTGCTCAAAACCTTCTTCGACATGGACCTTCTATGCTCCCTTCCAAGAATATCCCAAAGGAGCTATCCCTCTTGAGTTTATTCACTCTGACTCCTTCAGAGGAATGTCTGCGCGCTCCTTGCACTCGGCGTTCAACAACTTCTCAAGTGTTGAATCCTCCAAACTCTGCGCACTTCCTGCAGTAGTAGTCCTTGGTTCCTTTGCTCAGACTAACAATTCCGAGTCTTTTTCCAGCCTGCACACCCCTTGCATGGCTCCGGTGCCAAAATTACACTTTGGAGAACTTAAAACAAAATTTCTCTCTATCTGAACCCTGCAGTCACGCACTCCTTGTGGACAAATTCCATTGTACTCTTTGCAGGAATCTCTTGGCTCAGAATAGAGAAAAAATTGAAACTAATTTCTTGCTCTCACAGATTTCAATTCAACTATGAAACCACATACACATCATATTCAAAACAAATGCATATCCAGAAAAATAAACATTCATGAGCACATAACAACATACACAGAGAAACAACACCAACCATGAAATTGAATCAGAACTGTCTTCTATTAATTCAATAACATCTGTACAAGGGTGTTCCTCACAATTTCTCTGCTTTCCCTTCCCTTCTGAATGCTTTTGAATATATTACAAATGATACAAGGAGGGTGTCTATATCCGTTTTCCCTCTCGGAATCTAAAACTGTCTAATCTAGTCTTAAACATCTATCTACTTGCATTAAATCTATTAAATGCCTCATCTACCTAAGGACGAGAGATTAAAGGCTCAAGGTTCGCTATAATGTACAAAGGCACTTTCATAAATGGTTCATTTACACATTGGCGCATCATCTTAAATGAAATTTCAAAAAGTTTCGGCTGGCCTTGTCCAGCTGTTCGTTGTCTTTCATGCTGGCTCGCTTATCTTGGGCAATGCTCCTGCATCATACTCCTCGGCTTGAAAAATTTCATGGGCTCCTGTCCATGAGCTCCCGCATAGTCTGCACATGTTTCTGTATCACTGCTTCATTCTCCCAGCTAGCATCCTTGACTGGGTGATTTTTCCACTTGACCAGATACTCGAAATACTGCTTTCGCCTCGTTTTCTTGCCCATTCTTTTCTATAGTATGTACTCCATCTGTGGCTTCTCTGCTACTGGTAATTGCTTCTGCCACTGGATCACTAGTTCCTCAGTTCCAGCTTCTGCTTCTCCAGCCCAGTATGGGTATAAATCTGAAACATTGAATATCGGAGATATCTGAATGCCATCCGGCAACTCAATTTCATAAGCGTTCTCTCTGAATTTCTTTAGGACCCTGCATGGCCCAATTTTCTTCATTTTCAACTTGTTGTATGTTCCCCTTGGGAACCTTTCCTTCCTCAGGTGTGCGAGAACTAGATCGCCAACCTCAAATTGAAGTTGTCTCCAATGTTGATCTGCCCTGCGCTTATATTCTTGATTCGATTCTGTCAGTTGCTGCTTCACCCTGCTGTGAAGTTCCTCCATCGCCTCTGCGAATTCTTGAGCGCTTGCACTCTGAGTCATTATTTGTTCCGAATCCCTCAGCTCCGAAACACCTTTCAGTTGTCTTTCGCATACTATCTCAAACGGACTTTTCCCTGTGCTTCGATTTACTAAATCATTGTAGGTGAATTCTTCTTGCGACAATATGCTATCCCAGCTGCTGTGGTGCTCCATCACTAAGCTCCTCAACAAGTCCCCTAGACTTCTATTGAACACTTCTGTATGCCCATCTGTCTGAGGATGGTAAGCTAAACTAAATGCCAGATTAGTTCCTAGCTTCTTCCAAAGTGTCCTCCAGAAATGACCAATGAATTTTGTATCCCTGTCTGATACAATGCTTCTCGGCAATCCATGGAGTTGAATGATCTCTTTGAAAAACAAGTTTGCAATGTGAGTCGCGTCGCTGGTCCTCTGACATGGAATAAAATGCGCCATCTTTGAAAACCTGTCAACCACTACAAAGATGGAATCAACCCCTCTCTGCGTTCTCGACAATCCTAGTACGAAATCCATGCTTATCTCCTCCCACGGCCTCTCAAGTATGGGCAATGGCTGGTAAAGACCTGCATTCTATTTTCGGCCCTTCGAATGTTGACAAATTTGACACTTGTCAACAAAAATTTTGACATCTTCTTGCATTCTTGGCCAAAAATACGATTCGCTCAGCTTTGCGAATGTTTTGTCGTGGCCAAAATATCCTGCTAAGCCCCCGCTGTGTTTTTCCTTTAGCAAATCCCCCCTCATGGAGAAATTTGGAATACACAGTTGATTGCCTCTGAACAACAATCCATTTTGGATCATGTAATCTATCCATGGGCTCCTGTCTCTGAGAACTGGATTCTCAACTGCCTCGTATGCTTCAGCAAAATCTGCATCACCTGCATACATTTCCTTGAGGTTTTCAAAACCCAAGGTTTTGACCCAGAACTCCTGCAACAACAAACATTTCCTGCTCAAAGCATAAGCCACTTTGTTAGCAGTCCCTGAAATGTATTTAATTACAAACGTAAAATTCTGCATATGCTCTACCCACTTAGCATGCTTTTGATTCAACTTTTCTTGTTGACTTACAAACTGCAATGCATGGTTATCACTATACAATACAAATTCCTTTGGAATCAAGTAATTCCTCCACTTATTCAGTGCTTGTATGATAGCGTAAAATTCCTTATCATATGTGGAGTACTTCATTTTTGCTTCATCCAGCTTCTCGCTGTAGTATGCAACTGGCCTGCCTTCTTGACTTAGGACTGCTCCTATGGAAAAGCCACTTGCATCACATTTCACTTGAAATATCTTCATGAAATCTGGCAACACTAACACCGACTGATCGGTGATCTTTAGCTTCAACTGATTGAAGCTCTTTTCAGCCTCTGCTTTCCAGTGAAAAGTCTTATGCCGCTTCTTCACTGTGTCCATCATTGCTGCACTAATTCCATTGAAATTCCTTATAAATTTCCTATAGAAACCTACCAAACCATGGAAACTTCTCACCTCGAACACATTTCTTGGAGATGGCCAATTCTTGATCATGTCCACCTTGCTTGGATCCATTTTCAATTCATTCACTGAAATGACGAACCCCAAGTAAATGAGTTCTATTTGCATGAACGAAGATTTCTTCATGTTTATCAACAACTTCTCCTGCTATAGCTTTCTCATCACAATGGCCAAATGTTTCAAATGTTCATCCTTTGTCCTACTGAAGATCAGTATATCATCCAGATATACGACTACAAATTTTCCGATGAATTCCCTCAGGACTTCATTCATCAGCCTCATGAATGTGCTTGGCGTGTTTGTCAAGCCAAACGGCATGACCAACCATTCGCACAAACCTTCATTTGTCTTGAATGTTGTCTTCCATTCATCTCCTTCCCTCATGTGAATTTGATGGTATCCACTCTTCAGATCAATATTTGAAAAATAAGTTACCCCACTCAGGCAATCCATCAGATCATCCATCCTTGGCAATGGAAATCTGTACCTGATGGTAATTTTGTTAATCACTCTTGAGTCGGTGCACATTCTCCAGCCTCCATCTTTCTTCAGACTAAGCACGGTTGGAACAGCGCACGGACTCAGACTTTCTCTAACCAATCCCTTGTCCAACAACTCCTGGACCTGCTTTTTGACCTCCTCATTTTCTTGTGGTGTCAACCTGTACGCAGCCTTGTTCGGTAAACTGCTTCCTGGTATGAGATCAATATGATTACTCACACTCCTCATCGATGGTAACGAACGAGGTAATTCTTCCATGATGATGTCAGTGAACTCTTCCAGTAGTTCCTGAATCTCATCTGGTAAGTCGTCCACTCTTGTGCTAGTCAGAATGATTCGCGGCTTTCTGACAACAAAGAATTGTGGATCCTCCTTCTTCTCCATCTCTGTAAGAAGCTCTTTCCCACTCATGAGAAGTATTGTGTTGTTTACTTCCAGTTTTACCTCCTTATCCTTTATCAGAAGTAACCTATGTGTTCTCCCATTTTTCTCCAGGGTATATGTGTTCATTCTCCCATCATGAACTACATTCCGGTCATATTACCATGGTCTACCCAACAATAAATGACATACATCCATGGGGATAACATCACAGAGAATTTTATCATTATATCCTCCTATTTTAAATTCAACCAAGCATTGTTTAGTGACACTCACCTGATGTCCCTTTTGTAGCCATGAAACTTTATATGGACTTAGGTGATCAGTTGTCTCCAGCGCTAGTTTCTCAACCATCTCGGTCGAAACGAGATTATCAGTGCTTCCACTGTCCACGATGACCTTGCATTTCCTGTCTTTGGTTGTGCAAGTTGTTCTGAACAGTCTGGTCCTCTGCACTGAGCTTTCCACCTCCTTCTCAGGTGTCAAAAGGACGTTATGCATCCCAAGCGATCTTTCGCTGTTTGCATCTTCTGACTCAACATCACGCCTCTGCGCTTCTGTGATGTGAGCTTCTCCTGCATCCTTGTTTTTCTCTGGACACTCGAACGACTTGTGCCCATTCTTCCCACATGTAAAACATGTGATCACTCCTCCTCTTCCTCTACCTTGACCTCTGGTACGAGGAAAAGTATTTTCATCAGCATAACCGCCACCCTGCTCGGTATGCTACGTCCTCTGTTCAGCATGTGGTCCTCGCTGTGAGGTTCCACCTCTCTCAACCTTACCCTGAGGTTTCTTCCATTCTTCCTTGGGCTTCTGAGTTCTTCCTTGGGCAACTGCCTTACCCCTCGGCTGACTCCTACCTCGCCCTCACTGACCTTGCTTATGACTCAGCTTCTCTTCATCTTTCAGAGCCATCTGGTAAGCATCCTCAATTGTTCGGATGGTTGCCATACTTAATTCATCTTGGATGTCATATCTTAGACCATTCAGGTATCTGGCTACCTTCTCATCATCGCTCTCCCAATGACCTGCTCTGATATTGAGCTTGTAAAACTCCTCGGTGTATTCTTTCACTGTCATCAACTTCTGTCTCAGGTTCTGCATTCGCATGAACAGTGTGATCTGATAATCCCTTGGGATGAATTTTGCCTTCATCTTAGCAATCATTTAATCCCAGCTTTTAATTTTCTGCTTACCTTTGGAACATCTATCTGCCTGAAGCTCGTCCCACCACAATGCTGCATGTCCCTTCAACTTAGTGACATCATGCCTTACCTTTTTATCTTCTTCGATATCCCCATAATCGAAGTAGGTGTCAAGAGCTCGAATCCAATCCAACAACTCTTCTGCATCTAGACTCCCTTCATAGACTGGGATGCCCATTTTTGTCTTTGAACTCATTCGGGTGAGAGCTTTGATTAACCGCTCATTTACTTCATCCTCGACTGCAACTTCTCCTTGTGGTTCAACTTCAACCTCATTGTCGGAATCACTAAGATCCCCTGCACCAGCTGTGCGTCTCTGAGATGTCTCCATATCTTCGAGTCTTGCTCTGAGATCTCGTATCTGTCTTTCCATCTCTAGATTCCCTACTGGCCTACATCTTCTTCTCACCTCCCTATATTCTGGGTCGGGTCATTGTCTCTCCCTTCTGGGCGGCATGGCGAATTCTTCTCTTTTTCTCTGCTACAAAAACAGAGAAATTATCCTGCTCTAATACCACTTGACGCAACACGCGCCACCCGCGCATCCTGCTTCCACCAGGACCTTCTCTCCCTAGCCTGAAGAGCTTAAATTACTCTTCAACTCCCTTACCGGAAGTTATCACACCCACAGAATGGTCTTCGATGATTTCCCTTGTCATATCGGGAAATTAGACCTCGCTGTATCGCGAGTCCTAAAGCACAGATTCGGGTCTCACAAAACTTCGAAACCCGATGCCACCTGTCTTCTGCGCTGTCGCCTGGACCCCATGCCTTCCAAGTAAATAGGGAAATTGCATTTCGGGAATTCACGATTTCTATTGCACCGCTCCACAGGACCTTTCAAGTCCCGAACCCTGATATGCGATGACACCTGTCAACCCCAACCACTATAGCGGTGGGACCCCTCGCAGCTCGGAGTTTCGCTATTCCTCCATGACTATCTTGACACCGAGATCTCCGAAGTGCCGAAACCCGATGCACGTGTGGTTACTCTCCTCCACGTCGCCCTTCTCTGATCGCGCTATCGAGTATCGCGTGATCGCGATTTCACTTGCATCATTTCCCTTGCATGGGAAAATCCCGAATGCCGAACCCCCGACTCTCCGAATCGCTGACACGTGTCCAATCCGAGATCTACGGCTACGCTTCTTTCAATAAATCGTGGATCGTGATTTCTTACTATGAGGGTTCTATGACTACGGAGACTCCGATTCTCCGATGAGTCGTGTCCCGATGACTCTCGGGCTCCTCTCCTGCACGTTAAGGCTTAACCCGTGCGTAACTCTTCCGAGATCCGACGGCTAGTGGGATTTCGCAAGGCTCCTCTGCGAATCCTGACCGTCGATTCCTCCCCCTTGAGGATTTCTTGAAAACAACTAAGTGCTTCTGTCGAGACTTGCTCCCCAATCCTGCGCTTGCATCTCCTGCTCAAAACCTTCTTCGACACGGACCTTCTATGCTCCCTTCCAAGGATATCCCAAAGGAGCTATCCCTCTTGAGTTTATTCACTCTGACTCCTTTAGAGGAATGTCTGTGCGCTCCTTGCGCTCGGCGTTCAACAACTTCTCAAGTGTTGAATCCTCCATACTCCGCGCACTTCCTGTAGTAGCAGTCCTTGGTTCCTTTGCTCAGACTAACAATTCTGGGTCTTTGTCCAGCCTGTGCACCCCTTGCACAACATCGGTGCCAAAATTACACTTCAGAGAGCTTAAAACAAAATTTCTCTCTATCTGAACCCTGCAGTCACACACTCCTTGCGGACAAATTCCACTGTACTCTTTGCAGGAATCTCTTGGCTCAGAATAGAGAAACAATTGGAACTAATTTCTTGCTCTCGCAGATTTCAATTCAACTATGAAACCACATACACAGCATATTCAAAACAAATGCATATCTAGAAAAACAAACATTCATGAGAACATAACAACATACACAGAGAAACAACACCAACCATGAAATTGAATCAGAACTATCTTCTTTTAATTCAATACCATCTGTACAAGGGTGTTCTTCACAATTTGTCTGCTTTCCCTTCCCTTCTGAATTCTTCTGAATATATTACAAATGATACAAGGAGGGTGTCTATATCCGTTTTCCCTCTTGGACTCTAAAACTGTCTAATCTAGTCTTAAACATCTATCTACCTGCATTAAATCTATTAAATGCCTCATCTACCTAAGGACGAGAGCTTAAAGGCTCAAGGTCCGCTATAATGTACAAAGGCGCTTTCATAAATGGTTCATTTACACATTGGCGCATCATCTTAAATGAAATTTCAAAAAGTTCTGGCTGGCCTTGTCCAGCTGTTCGTTGTCTTTCATGCTGGCTCGCTTATCTTGGGCGATTCTCCTGCATCATTAAAACTATTCTATTTTAATCATATTCTATTCTATCCTATGATGACAAGGAGGAAATATGTTATGATTTAATTCCTTAAAAATGATAAGAAATCAATGGATACAGTTCACTTCTAGGGGGAAACCTCCTTTTACAGTATATCCAATTCATAATATAATATGAGATGTGATGAGATGATCCTAAAAATAGGTCTCATTGGTATATATATAGGAGAGAAAGGGTACAACTATAAAGAAAGGCTGAAATGAAGGGTTATAATCGACATACAAATATAAGACTAGAAATGTAATAATTCAATATCTAGAGCTTAATAAGGGTTTTTATACATAACATGGGGCTTTGTCTAGGGATTAACATGCCTCTCCCCTTCAAACAAGTGTTTTCCTTAACACTTGACTAACCATTGATGTTTCTACAAGAAGATCGCAACTTCCCATGTCACCTCTTCCACTAGTAGTTTCTTTTATTTTATGAGGTAATTTGAAATTGCTTGATTTCTCATCTGCTTAATCCTTGTTTCCAGGATTTTTTTTGGTCCTAGTATGATTTTACCTTCTTCATTAGTATTTTGGACAGATATCTTGTTGTCGATGACCTTCTTTATGGAAGAAACCTGGAAGAATATATGTACACGTGAACATGGAGGCAACTCCAATTTATACTCCATGATTCCAATCCTTTGCAAAACCTTATAGGCGCCATAATATTTGGGTGCAAATTTACTGTCCTTCTTTTGTTTCTAGAGGGACATTTGTTTATATGGTTGTATCCTTAGAAATACCCAATCTCCCACTTCAAATTCCCTTTCACTGTGATGTTGATATGCTTGTCGTTTCATCATATTTTGTGTCATAACCAAGTTGTCCTTCAATAGTTTGAGAACCTTTTGTCGGTTCCCTATGTGGTCCTCCACTACTTAACCTTCGTATTCCCTTTCAAGGGTGATGTAATGGATGGAGGACGATATCCATAAAGTGTTGGAAATGGGGACATTTTTAATGAAGTATGGAAGGATGTGTTGTACCACCATTTTGACAAGGGAAACCACTTGACCCATTATGTCTGCTTATCATATTAAAAGAAACAAAGATATCCTTCTAGACATTTATTCACAATATCAATATAGAGAGATGCGCCATGAGATAGTATTATTGACAGTAAAATTAGCTCATAATAATCAATAATAGATTAAAACAAAAAAGCCATAGTTTCACTCACAAATAGTTGTAGAGTAGATCTATAGCATTACCTTTGTATATAATAGAAATCACAAAATTTTAAGCACATAAAATAATATAAACTCAAATAGATCACATGCAATGAATTCATGAAACATATATAACAAACACATATGTAGAATAGTCCCATACACATCTGTAGACATTCATGACTTCAAAATTGCCTTCTTTTTTTAATTTTAACAACTATAATAGTATCATCTGTTTCTACAATGGGAAAAAGTCCCTTCATCTTTGATCGAGATCTCCTTTGTAAAACACAAGATTCTATTTACATTATGTAACTGCCATCATTTCAGATGGAAGTTACACCTTATCATTTCATATTCTCATATTATGTGCACAATTCAGATTCTATGGGAAAATATACATTATACAACAATTATGAGGCTTTCTTAGTGGCTAAGTCCTCTACATAATCCATCCATACATGGTATGATTTGTTGATGTATTCTATCTTGCTTGTCTTCATCTTCTCAAACTCCAACTCTCCATCACATATTCTGTTCACTACTTCATTTTTCATGTCCCTGTAGATTTTGTTTACAAACTCATTTGCAATTGCAGTTTGTTTGATTGGCTAACAAAGTTTTTTCTCGGGACATCATTATTGACCTTAGTAATATGCACAATGACCTCCTTGATTTTTTCTCTATTGTCATCTACCTTTTTTATTCTTAATTTTCTTGGCCCCACTTGAGAAAGTTCTTCATTTACTAGCATGCTAAATTGTCCTAGCAGCCCATTTGCAGATTTCCACATCTTGGCACATGCTTTATTTGAGAGATTGGTGCTATCATTAACATATTGGCATGATTTTTCCATCCATCCATTATCATTTGATTTTTTCTCTTCTCCTTGTTGGTGAATTGGAACAGAGTTGTAGGGGTTTCTTCATGTCTTTCCTGCCACTAAATGATCTTGTAAAAGGCATGATCTACCCCTATGTATTGGCTCTTTATCTCATCTAGTTAATCAGAAAGGATAATGATCTCATGCTGATGGTCTTGGATTGCATCTAGCTATGTGACGCAGCTCTTTTGTGCTTCTCTTAGCTCTTCATTGGCTCTGCCAACTTCTTCTCTCACACTGTCTAATGTGTGAGGTTCTTATTGGATTTCCTTCAAATTCTTCTTCAATTTATGGATGTTCATTACATACTCAATTACCTTCATTTTACTTTTCTCAGAAATATCCATCTCTTCCTAGAACTCAACTTTTATTATTTCTTGTTCTTGTGAATGTTCCCTTCTTATTGTTTCTAACTATTCCTTGTGAAATTATTCAGTTTTAATATCTCGTTGCTTAAACTCATCCTCTAAATTATCCCTCTGGAATTTTATTTGGTATTCCAATTATTCCACCTTTGCTTTGTAGAGATCCAATATGGCACTTAATTCATAGACCAATATTTAATTTCCCCATGGAAATGAACTTAATTATGAGGAATTACCCACGACATTAACTTGAGGAGTTGATCCTATTTTCCATGAGATTGTTTTGTCAGAAGATACTTTTCTAGGGTGGGTCTTCACCTCTTTTCCTTTTGGTTGATATTTTCTCAATTCCTCTCTTTGAATTTTTGTAATAATACTTGCCAGCAACTACCATAACAAATTCCAACTCTATCAATTGAGAAGAATAGGAGAAGTTTCCTAGTATTGAGCTCAGAGGGGTACCAACATGGATAGGTGTATTTATCAGTGTAAGTCCTTTGATGCTAAGACTTACTCCTCTATTTTTATCATCATCCATTTTCCTTTTATGTTTACTCTCGTCCTCTGTTAATTCTTCTTCCTTATTTCTTATTCCCTTTTTATGTTTTCTTCTTCCTCTTTCTTTTTCATTTACTGCCTTTTCTTTTCTTCTTTAGTTCTGCTTTATCATATTTCCTATGTTATGATTCTTTCTTTCTCTTTTCTTCTTTTTCCTTTTTCCTCTGTTCTTCCTCTACAACTTTTCAAGTTGCTTATTCCCTTTTCGTTTGCTTGATTTTTTCCATTCTTTTCTTTACTTCCTCCTTCTTCTTCATTTCTTCTTCTGCTTCTTTTTGGGCCACATCTTCCATTTTTCTATTTTCTTTTTCTCTTCAGTATCCTTTTTAACTACTTCATCATTTTTCCTCCACTCTCATAACTTGGCTCTTTCCTTGTCCTCCTCCATTTTCCTCTTTGATTCTTACTCTTCCCTTTTTTTTTCTTTTTTTTCTTCCTCTACTTTTTTATTAGATTCTTATTGTTTTTTCTTCTCTGTTTGTTTGATTTTTTCATCTTCCTCCATAGCCTTATTATATATTTCTTATTATTTTATTGCCTCTTCTTTCTATCTTTCCTCTTCTGCCTCTTTTTCCTTGGCCAAAAGTAATTCAAACTCTTCCTTAGTTATCTTCCTTCTTTCTTCCTCTTCTATGTGTAGTCTTTCTTTGTCTAGTTCATCTTGTACCATGTTTAATACTTATTCAAAGGATAGGGCCCCTTGGAAAAGATCCTTTGAAATATTCACATCATCTGCAAAAACATGTACCAACCCCATAGACTTAATATGATCCCTTACTATAAATGTGTTGAATTTGCACATAATAGATCTAGCTAGGAATTGACATACACAGTTGCAGAGAAAATATGAGAAAAGAGAAGAAAGAGAGAAAGAATGGAAGAATTCTCATTAACTAAATGAATGAATGATAACTTACACATGATATACTCTGTATAACTCAATTAATGTGCACTGGAGGAGAATCCAATGCACCATAGTGGTGGTCTAGGGTGATCTGGACACACACCATCAATTATGGGAGTAAACCGCCACCTAGTCTAGTCTCTCAGTGATCTAGATTATTTTCGGCAGGAAATGAGAGCGGAGATTTAATAAAGAAATGCACAGAGATATCGCAGATATTCAATAATATAACATAAATGGATCAGAGATGCAACCATAAACATGAATATACAGTAATACATGATTTCCATTAATGAAATAAATGTACAGAGACTGTAAAAATACAAAGTGAAAGACTTGCTAGAATGGTGGCAGCTTATCTCTGAGAAGAGATGTGACGGCTACTCTCATTCACAAGAAGATGATTACAATGAGGCTCTGAAGGCCCTTTTACGTTAAAAAGGAATGCCAAAAACCCTAGACATCCAAAAACCTAACCCTAGGAGATGAAGCGCCAAAAGTCATGTGGGCCCCGTTTGGGTAAGTTAGTACATTAAATTTTTGAGGTCGTAACTTTTGCATACGATCTTCGTTTTAGGCATATGATATCCCACTGGAAAGGTATCGCTGAGGAGATTCATCTTGGGGCCTCAATAATTCCTTTAACTATCTTTAAGTTGGGACGATACCGAAAAACCTTCATTTAGGCCCTCAAAATGGTCCTAGAAGTTAAAACCTACTAAAAATAGTAAATTGCCAAAATTGCTAGAAAAGTGTTTTGAGCCAGTCTAAAAAGGTGGGTGGCCACCGATATCCACCTGGATCACTCAGTGATCCAGATTATTTTCGACATGAAATGCGAGCATAGATATAATAAAGAAATGTACAGAGATATCTCAGATATCCAATAATATAACAAAAATGTATCAGATATGCAACGATAAACACAAAGATGCAGTAATACACGATTTTCTATTAATGAGCGAAAATGTACAAAGAATGTAAAACTACATAGTGAAAGACTCGCTAGAATGGTGGCAGCTTATCTCTTAGAAGAGATGTGACGGCTACTCAAATTCGTAAGAACATGATCCCTACAATGAGGCTCCAAAGGCCTTTTTAACATAAGTAAAATCCAAAACCCTAACCACAGAAGATGAAAATCCAAAAGGTTTGTGGGCCCCAATGGGGGTAGTTGATATATCAACTTCTCGGGGGCGTAACTTTTGCATACGATATCTGTTTGGGGAGCTCGATACACCGTTGGAAAGGTCTAACAAAGAATAAATATTTTAGACTAACCCAAGTCAGTGCTTTTGGCAGTCACTTGGGCCCCAAATCCCCAAAAAAATTGCTTAGGGCCTCAAAATGGCCCCATAAGTTTGGAACCCGAAAAAATGCCAAGATGAAAAAAAAAATTTCGAGCCCAAGGAATAGGTGGGTGGCCATTGATATCCACCTAGATCAATCCTCCCTCCTTAGGAAGAAATGGTCTCCATTGCATTGATTTCCTGGGAGAGAGGGGGAAGCGTTTTTTGAATCTAAATTTTGGTGAGTTGCTTTCCTTGCTAGAGATGTCGTGCTGCTTGGTTTGTGGAAGGATGTCACAAACCTGTTGCTTATAGGGTTTAATTTGTTCAACCAGTCAGGCTACATGAGATGTCTGTGTGCAGAAGGAATCTAATTTTCACTTTGTTGTAGTCTTGTTGACCTGCTTCTATTGGATAGAAGGTGCTTGGGCCGAGGCTGTAGTGGTTGCAATACCTTATGTTCCCCTTTTGAACAGATTGTGAAGAAGCTAAATTTTGTAGTATGATATACTACCTTGCGACACTATTTAGGTGGAACAATAGTCAGAATTACCTCTGGTATTTTGTAGAGATGAACCCCCAGAGAAACAATGACACTTGGGGTCGAGACACATAAACAACATGGCATTTCCACATATATGGATGGCCCAAGAGAACATCACATAAATCCAATGGGGAAACATCACATAGTACCTCATCCTTGAAGGGTTGGATGACGTATGATAATCGACACTGCTAGCTGACACGAAGAGCTCGTCCCTGGCGAAGCCACCCGATGTTGTATGGCTACGGGTGTGGTGTTTTCGACAATACCAACTGTTTGAATACCTCTACTGAGATGAGGTTCTTCTGGATTCTTCTATCAACAAAAATGCAGTGAGGTCCACTTCACCCACATTTGTGAATGAGAAAGATGCTCCCCCTCTTCTAGATTTGATGGTTCTTCTGGTTGAATTGTTGCGATCACGACAATAACAGTGGGGTCTACGTCAATGATATGTATTTTACCAATATTTTCAGAATCAAATTATGAATCATGGTTTGACTCCTTGTCTTTGATCTCGGCCACCAATGACTGTTTTTAGCGACATTCATCGGTGTTTTTCCAAGGTATTTTGTGGAAATCGCACCATTTTTTGGTGTCCTTCCTTGTCTTCCCGTGACCCTTATTTTCCTGTGGCTTGGACTGGTTTTCGAGAGACTATTTGTTAAGGTCATCTTTATCATACTTTCGTTGTTGTGTATTTGCAGACCCAAACTCCCATTTGTTCTGGTGCTTAAATTTCTGCTCGATTTTAACAACATATCGATAAGCAACACAGAGTGATGAGATGTCCAGAAAATCGATTTCAGTTTGGAAGTATCTATGTAGAGCCCCATGGTATTTCAGAACCAAATGTCATTCAGAGTCTTTGATACCCAGATTGGTGTGCAAGTTATGGAAGGTATTGGTGAAATTCATAACTAATTGGCCCCTCTCTTGCTGTAGTGTGGTCCATCTCATATACTAGTCCTCATACTTTCCAACAGGGTAATATTGTTCCTTTACCATGTCCACAAAAAATTCCCAAGTGGGATCGACCCCATATATTCCAGACTCTTCTGTGGAACTTTTCTCCCAGTAAGTTTCCCACCAATGTTTGGCATGGGGGAGAGATTTAAGGAGTGCGAAGGTGATCTTTTCCCTGTCAGAAAAATGGTGAACAAAGAAATAAGCTTCTAGCAGTTTTAACCATTTGTTTAGGGCATCTTCATCTATCTGACCTTCAAATATGGGAATGTCAAAATTAACCTGTACCTTGAAATGAGAGGTGCTTCCAAAGTGGTTGTTTGATGAATATGTGTCTGTTTCTATCGACATACATTGAAGGATGTGGGAAAAATTCTGCATCATTTCGTCCCTCTGTCACATGAGAGCTTGCTCAAGCAACATATTGATAGAATCATTTGCTCCGTCATTTTTATTTTCTTCCACCATGGAGGGTTTCTTGGGTGTGCGAGAGCGGTTTTCTTTAAGAGAGACAAGCTCGAGACCCAAATTTATATACATATACCTCGCCGGGGACATGCACTGAAAAAAATGGTCAAGAGCAACCTGCTCTGATACCACTAATCCAAATTATTTTTGGCACAAAATGAGAGCGTAGATATAATAAAGAAATGTACAGATATATCTCGGATATCCAATAATATAAAAAAAATATATCATATATGCAACCATAAACACAAATATACACTAATACACAATTTTCTATTAATGAGCAAAAATGTACAAAGACTGTAAAAATACAGAGTGGAAGACTCGCTAGAATGGTGGCAGCATATCTCTGAGAGGAGATGTGACGAATACTCTCATTTGCAAGAACATGATAGCTATAATGAGGCTCCCAAGGCCTTTTTAACATAAGTAAAATCCAAAACCCTAACCCCAGAATATGAAAATCCAAAAGGTTTGCGGGCCCCGATGGGGGTAGTTGATACATCAACTTCTCAGGGGCGTAAATATTGCATACTATCTCCATTTGGGGTGCTTGATACACCATTGGAAAGGTCTAACCGAGAAGAACAATTTTATATTGGACTAGGTTAGTGCCTTAAAGAGTCACTTGGGCCCCAAATCCCCAAACAACGTCGTTTAGGGCCTTAAAACGACCCCACAAGTTTGGAACCCAAAAATTTGTTGAAAAACTGCCAAGATGGAAAACTATTTTTTGAGCCTGTGGAATATGTGGGTGGCCACCGATATCCACTTGGATCACTCAAGAAATTATGAGAGTGAACTACCACCTAGTATGAGTTAACTAATCTCTCAGTCTTCAGTTAACTGACTAAAACAAAGTGAAGTGAGGAGGAGATCATGGAATCATGAGTAATGCATTAGTCTGGTTATGATTTCAAGGATAATGTGGATTAGTTGGTGATGATCCCAATGTTGCATGGTGATAATCCCAATGTGGCATCTAAACTCCACTCAACTGATCAAACTAAAGTGTGAATTGGAGATACTATTCTCCCTAAACTATAGGAGACTGGATAATGACTAATAAACATAGGGAAAACCTTAGGAAAATAAATATTAGGTGTATTTGAAGTACTCCAACACCCCTCATAAACATCACTATGGTGAAAATACAAAATATACACTGAAATAAATGAGGAAAGAGGGAAAACCTCATTGGAAACAC
>ML797639.1:63385-87951 GCA_009831015.1 Picea engelmannii
ACAGACTTCTGTGTCAGCATGGTTCGGAACCGAGAAACTAAGTTCCTTCCAGCTGGGCCTCCACCACTTCAATCCTTCACCAAAGGTAAACTCATATAAGAGAGACAATGAAGTTCTCAATCAGTAAGGGAAGACCTTGGGGGCTGAACAATGTGTTCAGACTTAAAGGACAAAGGGATGCAGACTCAATGTGAAGTGAATAATTTCTCCATACTAACTTTGCTCTCAAAGTTGAATTCTTTCTCCCCTTTTCCATAGCTCGGATCACAGGTATGACTGAATAAATCTACTCAATCCCAACATATTCTATATAAACCAATGTGCAAGCAAGATAAGAAAGAAGCCTACCTCGTTCCAACATTTGATGATGTTCCACCATTGAGTACTTTCACCCAAAGCTTTGTACCTGCAACAAGTTCTCAACAAACAATTAGAGAAAGTATATAGTGATAATATAAAGGGGTTAGCACATTAGATATCATAATCCATTAATAAACATTACAAATATTCCCATGGATAATATTCATATATTTGCACGATACCAATTGGACAGGAAAGGAGTATTTCTATTAATAAATGATCAGCAGAAGCGAAAACATTACAGACTTCCGTGTCGGCATGGTTCGAAACCAAGAAACCAAGTTCCTTCCAATTGGGCCTCCACCACTTCAATCCTCAACCAAAGGAAATCTCATAGAAAAGAAACAATGAGGTTCTCTCAACAATAGGGAAAGAGCTTCGGGGATGAACGTTGTTTTCAGACTCGAGGGACAAAGGGATGTAGACTCAATATGAAGTAATTTCTCCAGAGTAACTTTTCTCTCAAAGTTGAATGCTTTCTCCTCTTTTCCAAAGCTCGGAATTGTGCTCTTATAGCCTTCAAAATGCAGCTGAAGGGTTGAGTCAGAACGTTTCTAGTATGTGTAAGGCCAAGGATCAGAGATATCTTGTCGTGACATGGAAACTCGACTTCATTTTTGTATTTTCTGGCACAAATTCCCATGTACGTGGGCTGTAGTGGAGCAGCCTGCATATACGCATGTTGTATAGTAGATAGGGCACGTATATGTGGAAAAATATGTATTTTTAGCTATAGATTCATAAAAAAGGGATGACAAGTCTGCATAGGGAAATGAAAAAAAGCCCTCTGTGCAAGATATCAATGTTGAGGAAAATATTGCTATAACATATGCCCCCTAATGTGTGATATCAGAGGAGTATCTGCGATGGCCGAAATACATTATAAATAACCCAGAAGTGGGGTGGTGTAAACCTAGCTGGAAAGACTAGTTGTTCATTACATTCTGTGTTGACTTTACATACATGGCTGCCAATAGAATACAATGAAGATCCATGTGGAAAATATACCAAATATGTGTTTGTGGCCATGAATAGGCAAATACAAATGTGGTTATATGCCAAAAGTTGTCATAATCATGAACAAGGCCCAATAGAACCAGTCTTAAAACCAATATGAAGATATCTGTATACGATGGAGTATAATCTGATGTCCCATGATTACTGTAGTCAAATAGGTGTTGGTCCAATGAAAAAGAAGCAACAACTCAGGAAAGTTGCGGCCACATAGTGATTTATTCAAGTCTTCTACACATCAACCAAAGGTGCAAGTCTTCATCATGTGAATAACGGCGTTTAGGTCGAACACAATGAGACATCATTTGATTACCAGTCATTGAGGTATACCATTAACAAACATGAGACAACCTACCAATAATGAAAGTAGGTATCAAGGCATCGAGTACATTCCTACAAGTGTGAATAAAGGAGTCGATGTCGAACACCTGAGGAATCCATTGATCAGGAGGAATTGATGTATTCCCATCTATCAATGGCGAGAGAGCCTTCCACTAATGACTGCAAGTCTCAAGGTACTCATAAAAATCTAGGTCTCATATCTAGAATAAATGAGTTGAATTCGATGGAAATAGACCCATTGAAAGGATAGCATTAAGGAATCTTTCATTAGTCATCATAAGGAGAAAAACATGAGCTTCATAATTTGGTGGAGATCGGATGAAGAACATGTTCATGAACCAATGACCCTATGCGTCTTTCACTTGTGCCAAATGCAAGTGGTACACGTAAAAGACCCTCTGAATAGAAGCCGATGATGAAAACTGCTAACAACAGTGAGGAAACTACCAATAAGGCTAATGGAATCCAAGACACTTCATGAATCCCAAAGTGTGAGTAGATGTCTTGCCGTCAAACACAAGGGAAACCACCCAGTCAATGACCAATGATGAAATGTCGAATGTTGGGTTCAAGGTGACCTAACAATGATGAAAGTAGGGCTAGGGTGCATGATGAGACTATAGTATCATGTGATTCAGAGACAAATTGAGGGTATGGCCAAAATGAAAAGTCAAGAGTTTTGAGGAATGGACCACACAGGTTGATATACTTCCTTTGAACAAGAGCATGAGACATGTGGTAGACTCCGGCAACATAGACTCAATGATGTAACTATTTGATGCATGAGGCATCAATAATGTTCTCTATAGGGACTGGAAGAGTAACCAGTCGTTAGAGAAAAACTCTGTAACGAGATTAGCTTCCTAAGGCCATGCTAAACCCAAAATTATGATGAAACAAGGACTCAATAACTTTGTGCTCTTTTCAAAGGTGACACGAATGCTGCCAATTATAATATAGTACTACCTTCTCACCCGTCTTTTTTTGTTTTTTCATAACAAATGAATTCTATGATACAGAGGAAAAAACGAGTGTCGCAAGTAAGAAAAACTAGTTCCAATAGTGGAACGTACCTATGCTCAATGCAAGGAAATGCATGTGGGAGATGGACACTTGGGGTGATGTTCCCTCCAGGGTATAGGGTGTCAAATTGCGAAGGATATAAACAAGGCTCTGCTTGGTTGAGGATGCAAAAATTGCTTAGGCAATCGGTTTATAACGCAAAGAGAGAACCTACTAAAGGCTCAATATTGCAAGTGAGGGCATGAGATGGAATCACAACTTAACACCAAAAAAAAAGTCATTTTTTATGTCTTTTAGTCTACTTGGTGTGAAAAAGGGATAAACTTGTGCCAAATAGACGTCTTTTCAAATCCAATTTACAAGTGTGAAAAAGGCAAGTTCACTCGGTGATCTTTTATATTTTTGGTAACAAGTCGGAAAAGAGCTTAACTAATACTCATGACCTTTCGAATCCAATTTAACGAGTGTGAAAGGGACAAATCACTCGACAATCTTTTCATTTTTTAGATGAATCAGAAAAGAGATTAACTAAGACTTGTTTTGGGAGTCCACGGGGAATAAGGCCGCATGTGTATGAGTGAGAAATGAGGCTCATCATAACGTCATGTATTAAGCTATAATGGACTCCTGGTGATAAGGAAAAACTCAGCATGGGCACCAAATGACAAAGCTAGGGTGCCCATGTTTGGTAAGTCTCTACCATTTATTAGTGACAGTACTTATAGCAGACGAAAGGTTTTGTGTCACAACAAATGGGTTCGTAACTAAGGCATAAAATATAGTATTTTAGAGGATAATGAAAAAATGCACGATGGGGTGGATACCTATCCTATATGCTAGGTTATAAAAATACCTTCTCAAGGTAATGAACAACCAATCATAACGTTGAAATCCAAAAGAAATATGAGTCAAAACTACCAAAACCAGCTTAAAACCATTTTTGTATTAGTGCATTAGGTTAAAAAATAGCATGAAACTATATGAAGTGGGTAAAAATAGATTATAAATAGTAATAAAATAAAAAATTACTGCACCATTTTTATTTTTACCTAAATAGTGCGATTTGGACCAAAATACCTCCAAGATTCAAATGTCGATTGCGGGAGCATCAGGAAACGAAATCATGAACCGTCTGGATCATGTAACTCTAATTCTCATCCTCTTCAAATTTAGTGGATTAAATTTTTGAATTAGGTTCCAATTTTTTAGTTATTGAGGGCATAAAATATGGATTTCGGTGTACACGAGCTGGCTTTGTGGAACAACATGTGTATACACATGTTGTATAGTAGATAGGGCGTGTATATGTGGAAAAATACGTATTTTTAGCTATGGATTCATCAAAAAGGGATGACAAGTCTGCATAGGGAAATGGAAAAAGGCCCTCTCTGCAAGATATCAATGGTGAGGCGAATCTTGTTATAACACTCCCCTTGAGTTGATCAAGGAGATCGTCGATTATGGGAATCGGGTACTAGTTCCTGACTATGCTTTTATTTAGAGCCCAATAATCAATGCACAGTTGTCAGGTCTCATTTTTCATCTGCACCAGCATGATTAGGCTCCCATAAGGCAATGATTTGGGGTGGATGTGCCCCTTGTGGAATAGTTCTTTGATTTGTCACTTGATCTCCTCATTCTCTAACAGAGAGCGCCGATAGAATGTCCCATTGGGAAACAGTGTGTCGGGGGTCAGATCGATGGGATGCTTGACCTAACAGTGCAGAGGTACCCCGATAGGTGAGGAGAAGATATCTTTGTATTCTGCCATGAATTTTTCCACTTGCTTATGCTGTGTGGAGAGGTTGACTGTGGAGGCCCTGGATGTAGCCACAATATTTCATTCACTCTGAGAGCGAATCACGAAGAGGACAAAATTCCCGGTCTGAGAGATGACCTTCTTGCATTTCTTGGCAGAGATCAAGGAAATCGCACTAGGTGGGACTGCCTCGGGTATCTTGTATAATTTTCTGTTCAAAGTAATAATAAAACTGCAAGGCCTAGACTCATATACATCATGACATTTACATAAATAAGGGTGGCCCAAAAGAACATTACAAACTTCGAGAGTAGAAACATCACACAATACCTCATCTTTGAAGGGATTGATGTTGTACGACAAGCAACACTGTTGGCTGACGTAGAGATCGCTTCCTTGGTGGAGCCATCCAATGTTGCAGGGTTGTGGGTGCAGTGTTGTCAGCAGGGCTAGCCATTTGATGACCTCATCTGAGATGAGGTTCTTCTAGCTACCACTATCAATGATAAAGTGCAGTGGGGTGCCTTTTACCCACATATGTGAATGAAAGAGGTGTTTTCCTTCTTCTGGATCGTTTGGTTCACCGGGCTGGACCTTGGTTGTAGCAATAGTGGCACTGGGTTCTGCGTCAATGATCCGTTTCCTCCTTTCTGGTTCTAACTCAAAGTTAGAACCTTGATCTGATTCAGAGGCTTTCACCTTAGGCACCAGCAATTTCTTAGAGCAACAATCAATGGTGTTATTCCAGGGGATCTTATGTAGGTC
This sequence comes from Picea engelmannii, assembly GCA_009831015.1. Taxonomy (NCBI): domain Eukaryota; kingdom Viridiplantae; phylum Streptophyta; class Pinopsida; order Pinales; family Pinaceae; genus Picea; species Picea engelmannii. The sequence goes on from ML797639.1 coordinate 68,649, forward strand.
ACACCACTTCATGGTATCTTTCTTTGTCTTTCCAGTGTCCTTATTTGTTTGTGGTATAGACTGGTTGTCCTGAGGTTGTCTGTCTTTTCTTTGTCCTTTGTTCTATGGGTTGGGGATTCCCTTTACTTGCTTCTGATGTGAGGGGTTCCCAGGCCGAAATTGCCATGTCTTTTGTTTAATATTTTGCTTGATTTTGACGACATATCGATAGGTCGTGCCGAAGGATGAGATGCCCAAAAAATCCATTTCAGTTTGGATGTATCTATGCATACCACCGCGATACTTGAGCACCATATTTTTCTCAGAATATTTGATACCCGACTTGGGGGGCAAGGTATTGAAGGTATTTGTGAACTCTGACATTGCTTGGTCTCTTTCCTGCTATAATGTGGTCCATTTTGTATACAAGTCATCATAAATTCCGACAGGGTAGTATTGTTCCTTGATAGCATCCTTGAAGGAATCCTAGGTGACCGAGACTGTAAATAATGAGGGTTCCTCTATTTCCTTTTTCTCACAGAAAGTCTCCCACCAATCTTTGACGTGGGGGATGAATTTGAGGAGAAGAAATGTAATATTTTCTCTGTTCAAAAAGTTATGGACAGAAAAATACCCTTCTAGCAGATTTAACCATTTGTCTACAACATCTCCATCTATATAACCTTCAAATATGGGAATATCAAAGTTGATTTGTACCTTGAAGGGGGAAATGCCTCCGTTCGAGGTTGATGCATTGCCTATTGGTAGCCACCGAAGGATTTGCGCAAAACTATCCATCATTTCAATCCTTTGTTTTGTGAGGGCTTCCTCGAGAAACATTTTGAAAGGAGCACTCCACAATGTTGGTTGTCCTTATCTTATGTTGACTCTTATGTTGTCAGGTGATGCCACTTGTCCATAGAATCAAGAATAAATTTCTATTCTCCCTCAACTACTGACCTAAAATATGGAAAGTTTGTTTCTTTTTGTTGATTATGTGTCTAGAGCAACTACTTCTTTGACTCTGAGTTGCTCTGCGAGCAACTTCTCTTTCTCTTGCTGGATTTGTGATTTCTCCTCTTCAAACTTTGTTTGGAGAGCAACCTTCTCCTATTGTGCAGCTCGGCGTTTCTCTATGACTATTGTTTTCACTTGCTTTAGGGTCTCTGTGGCATGTTCTTTTTCTTCCTGTGTGCGACGAAGGTGAGCTTCGGCCGCATCAGCTAGTCTGCGAAGTTGGGTAGGCTCATCACCCAACTCTGGTTCTTTTGATGGTAGGGGTGCAGTAGATACTACGTGGCTAGATTGAAGGGCCTGTTGTACCCCTCTGATTTCAACCTCGATTCTATTGTACATATCCTCTTGCTTGGCTTCATGTTTCTGCAAGATGTCCTATGAGGCATCTGCTACAACTATGATGACGAAGTTGAAGTCATTGACTGTGAGCATGGTTCACATCATGGTTTTTATCGCTCTTGACTTCTTCCGTGAGGTAGGTTTCATGGGGGAAACCTTTCTTTTCTTCAAAGGATCAACCTCATCAATAGGATCCCTAGGCGGTGTTACTTCGCCTTGCTTCTACTGAACATCTTTTCCATTGACTTCATCATAACCTCCTCGTCTCGGTGATTCTGAAGTGATTTCTTCTGATGCACTGCTCAAGTTTTGTACCTCTTCAGTCTTCCTCCTTCTATCGGTTCTAGGTGTGTCATGAGTGGCCTCTGAGCTGCCAATTAGTTCGGGATCAAAAATTTCTATAGGGTTAGTAGGGATAAGGAGGTTTGTTGACTAGTCCTTAGTTATCTCATTGAGGTCCTCCTCTATGAGCTTATAGTATGACTGAAGCTCTTATTTATGTTCCTCTGTGAGCTTATAGTATGACTGAAGCTTATAGTGATATAAATGAAGTGTCGATATACGTGAAACTTCATGATAGGTTTGAATTGGTGCAGGGTATTCAGCGTCATGCGAGGGACAACCTCGATAGCCCTCTTCAACTAAAGATAGTACATGTGGAATACTGGTTTCAACTGCCACTGTTTTCCCATATCACTTGAGTACCAGAGCATGGTGAACTTCACAGCGAGCAGTTCGAATGGATCAATGTCCAGGAAGGTCACACCTTTTAGCATCTCCCAAGCAGTAAATGCTATGAGGATCAGTAGCCAGCTAAAGTGGAACTCATAGCCCTGATCCTAAGCTTCGTGACAATCCATATCCAGCTAGTTGACTAGGTACTTCGCCCAGTTCATCTGGAGTCCTTCTACACATTTCTTGGTGAGGTAAAAAATGAATCATGTGACCTATGTAAGTCTATTCTTTCTCACGATATTTCCTGTGATCAGCTGCTAGGCCAATCGCACTATGCCATTCTATATGGAATCTACCTTGTAGCCTGTGTCCCCTTTTCTACATCGCCATAAGTGTCTTTGATCCTTTGTGCCAATGCACGATCTATAGCCTTCCTTGGGTAGAAGTACTGTGGGTCAGGTCCCTACATTCTTAATCTGGTGATCCTATCGATCAACATCAGATCGATTGTAATGCATCAATCTAGCCATAGATATCCTCCATGGTATCACGATAGCAGGAGATTAACACACACGCTAACCTTATGGTGCCTTCCAAAGTGTGGAATCTTCATCACATTCAAGAGGGTGCACTGCACAAGGTTCAAATTCCATGGCTGAGGGATTATTTTCGAGTTCTTCCCCTTCGTCCTAGTCAAATACTTGTAAGGAGCGAGCATGTTGTAGTTCTTGCAGTCCCCTAGGTTGAAGTCGTTGAATTTTAATGTCGTGATCTTATCCTGTTGTGTTTTAACTGCACACATCTCCTTCATGAGGTACACAGTAACCATAGTGTAAGAAAAGTCTCTTGGGACACTGTCATGACTCACCACGCCAGCCAAAGGCAGGATGTAGTCAGGATTAACTTCGTGTTTTCCAAGTCATCTCGATGCTTGGTTCTTTTCTCTGTTGTAGGTTGGGATGGTCCGGATCCACGAGCATTCGATGGGGAGGCTTGCACTCCTCTCGTCGATGAGGCTTGAACTCTGACGGACATCACCTTCTCAGCCATAAGTTCGATTAGAACTTCTTCGACGACTTTTTCTGTAGCATTGAGCTTGTCTGACATGCAAGCTTTTATCAGATAACTTAGGTGGATGAATGAGTGCTCAAAGTAATAGAACAGGTGTCGATCTCAATAAACACAACGCGGTAGCAATGAGTTGGCTATGATACAATTCACAAAAGTGTTTTTGGTGAAATAGTCGACGTAATAAGTAGACAGCGGTGTAACGGATCTCTCCAACGGACGAGAGGCCTTCATCAATGCGGTTCTATCCGTTGCGGCACGGTCCCAATGGTCTGATGGTGAGCTTTCTGGCCATAACTATTGTTCTAACCGTTTGGGGCCATCGGTCTAACGGTCATAATGCCTCCAACGGTTATATTTCTTCACCATGGCGAAGTGCCATGTTGGGTTGTTCTGATACCTCGACAAAGTTCCAGTTTTGCAAAGCTTCCTTCTGCGAAGTCCCTTTTGGAACATTCTGCAACTTTTCTATCTTTTTTCTCTTCTTACTGAGCTTTCTATCCTTCTTCCATGTAATCTTATTTTTGGTATTCTTCTTTTCATTTTGATTCTTATCTCCTTTTAACATAGTAACTTCGTGCGGTTGATGGTCTTTCTTAGGCGTCAAGGCCAATACTTCTTGTCTGTCTGGGGTAGGTGCTCCACTCTTCGATGAGTATTCTTGTGTTCTTTCAACTTCGACGTCCAAGTTTCTGGTTCTGAACAACTTTGATCTGTTCTCTTGTTCTTCAATCAAGTGCACTATCCTCCTAGTCATGAAATATTGTAATTCTTACTTCTTTTGTTCTAAGACTTCCTCTTCTTTTCTTCTGGCCTAATCCTTATCAATCCAGGTTTTCCTAGTAACATAGAAAATGGGACGTTGCTCTAAATAAATTTAACAACCTCGAAATCTTGTTTTGTCGAAGTTCCATGAGCACTCATAGACATCCGGGTGAGTCTTCCACATAGGGTTATCATCTTTCCTATGAATAATCCTATTCCTCCCAATGAAGGAATCATAGCAGGCTTTCCCAAAATTTCCCAAGTTCTTTCTGTCATGATATTCACCTGTGTTTCCTCATCCATAACACAGTCAATGTCGAAGTCTCCTACTCTTGTTTCTATGCATTCTTTTTCTTTGAAGATATCTGATAAGTTGATATTTATGTGATCATTTAGGGTGTCTTTCATTTGTAGCAATACATTCTCTGATTCTTTCTAGGGTTATTCCATGGTCTTAGTTTCTAGATATTCCTCATGGTTTTCTTGTCTCATATTCATTCTTTCAACCTTAGCAATCATTCTAGGGAAATCCAAAACTTCATGGTCCATAGATTTACAACAAAGGCAACTAGGTCTTCTACCAGGGAATTCCTTAGCAAGATGTCTTGATCTTCTGCAATTATAACAAAGGGTTAATCTTCTTTTTCTTTGAAATGATCCCCAACCTTTCCTGTACTGCACACTAGGATCATAGTAGCTAACCTGCAAAAAATTCTTTCTAGGGTCCTGCATCCATTTGTTAGTCCAAACATTCTTTCTATGCATAGGAGTAACATATCTTTCATTATTTCTATTAGATCTATTCATATCAAACCTTTTTTCATCTAGTTGTACCCTATTTTTCAAGCTAGGACAAACTTTATCAAACATACCTAGATCCATACTCTAGAAACAAAAATTTCCACTTATCTTACTTTTTTCAATCAAAACTTTTCACTGTTCTTACCTTTAACAAAGCACAAAGATTTAAGATCTTACCTTTTTTATTCAAATCTACCTTTTCTTCTTATCACAAAGCTTCACGAGTCAAGTAGATTACTGTGCAATAAATAAACAGATCTACGCACAAAGATTTATTTTCTTTAGTTCCCAGCAATCACAGTTTCAGGTCCCGGCAATGGAACCATTTCTTGGCATAGGGGAAAAACCAAGGTTCAATGCTAAAGAGCACACCAACAAAACCCTAACTACCGACCCTTTTGGCAACACCTGTGAAGCAGATGAAGTCTCACCCGAGGTAGAGGCAGGGGTGGTTGCAGGACTCCAGTGTCTGCAACCTTAGCTAGAACACCGATCTATGATTACAACACCTTAACAAAGAACTTAGCAGTTATAGATCATTAGTATTTAACCTTGATTTACAACACAGATAAACCCTAACAATAGATCAACACAGTAATCTACAAGATCTAATATGCCCAAGCACTTAGCACATAAAGATAGATCAGATCTAGCATTCATTCACATTATTAATCACAAAGCATCAATAGATCTATCCAACATTCATCTATATCAAAGCACTAAGAAAGTAAACATATCAATACATCGCACAAAGCATAGCAACACATGATATACGTGGTTCACCCCCAGCCTGTGGCTACGTCCACCAACTCTTCTCTTCTTTATTATCTTCCGTTAATATTCTACATGCACATAGCCACAAGATCCTACTCCGCATAGGATAGGAGATCTGTGCACACCTTGCCAGATCCTCCTTCCTCGAGCTATGCTACAGCACAAATCCTTTACACAATCCCTTACAGTCACTTTCACTTAGCTCTACAAGTTCTCAACACAACATGCACAAAGCATTTACAACCATTCGCACTTAGCTCACTAGCTTACAACTGACTTAGAACTTGGTATCATAAACTTGCACCTTTGCACTTAGCATCACATACACCCACTACTTACATCGCCTAGATTTCTATTTATACATTACAAAATAAGCCTAAACATGGGTAAACCCATGGACCGACATCCCCATACCCATTACATAAGCTCAAAACTCAAAAAACTCTAAAAATGGGCCAATATCCCGCGATCTCCACTTCGACTTGTGCTTTGCCTTCGACAGCCTGTCGAAGTCCCAAAAGTAGGTCAAACATGACCAAGGATCCTCAAAACTTGGTCAAGGGCCAACAAAGGTATCGGGGGGATATCCCTTCAACCGACCTCACGCAACCTCATGCTTAAATCCAGTGTAAGAGGAGCCTCCTGATATTACCAATTATACAATGGATTTCTCCACTCCCTTAGTTAGACACATATGTTGATTTAATAGCCTTGGAGAAGTTTACTCACAAAATCCTATTCCAAGGCACTAGATCCTAAGCAAGTTTGTGCACCCTAGAAAATAAAATCGTTACTAATCAATTTTAAATTATAGCATTAATTTTAATGGCCTTTCTTACTCAAAAGGTGCGGTCATGAAACTAGTGATGTTATGACTCAACAAGTAAAATAAACGAATATGAATACAATGCAAATTCCTAACTTCAGTTTCCAATAAATGATATGCTTCCTAAAAATGCAATTTTCAATTCAATTATGCAATTCTAAATAAAAATGAAATCTTTATTTACATGCACTAAGATAAATGAAAAAGACTCAAGAGATCAAAATCTCAATCAATGTAAAATGCCTAAAGAAAAATGAAAATGCAAGGACTGAACAACAGCTTGATATAAAGACTCTATTATGTATAGACAGAGACAAATCAATTAGGATATCAAGGAGAAAAATACCCAGCCCAAGGTGCAAGGAAAATCAAAATGAAAAGATGACGAGAAAGGCACCACCCAAAAATTCAACCAAAGACAGGTTTCCTGTCATTCCACAGACACTTAACAGTCACTACAGAGACCCAAGAAGACTCAAAAATCATCAAAACCTACCTAGCAACCACCAAACCCAAAAACCAACCAACAAAGGTTGATGTACACAATTGTTCAAGGGAAAATCATGTATGTACGTAGCTTGCAGAAGGAAAACACGCATATGTATGCGATTGTCAAGCAAAAACCTGTGTATATGTGTAAAAACACAACTAGACTAAGGAGAAGGATGAAAGACTCAAACCTAGAGTGAACAGAGGCTATCAAGTAATCATACGACAAGAAACTCAATATGAACAAGATAAATCTGAGGAGAAAAACACTCCAAACCCAGAAAAAGAAGATTCAATCCCCAGTATGGTCGCTAATTCTGTTATGAGGAAAATCTCTCTATGGCTAGGGGAAAACCACAACATACGGAAATGACTGTAGAAATCAACTCTAATCCAAAATATTCTATATAATAAAATATGCTAACAAGACAAGATAAGAGGCCTACCTCGTCCAGACGTTCGATGAAGTCCACTGTTGAGCACTTGACTCAAAGCAATATACCTGCAAATTGTCCTCAAAAACCAAGTAACGCAAGAATATGGTGATAATATATGATGTTATCACAAATAACATAATCCATCAACATTCATACCAAATATTCCCATGGAATAATAATTCAAATATTTTCAAGATGGTAATTGGACGCGAAAAGAGTATTTATATTAAGATATAATCAACAGAAGTGAATAAGTTATAGACTTCCGTGTCGGCATGGTTCAAAACCAAGAAACTAAGTTCCTTCCAGCTGGGTCTCCACCACTTCAATACTCCACCAAAGGAAATATCATATAAGAGAGACAATGAAGTTCTTAATTAGTAAGGGAAGAGCTTGGGGGTTGAACAATGTGTTCAGACTTAAAGGACAAAGGGATGTAGACTCAATGTGAAGTGAATAATTTCTCTACAATAACTTTTCTCTCAAAGTTGAATTCTTTCTCCCCTTTTCCATAGCTCAGATTTGGCCTATTTATAGCCTTCAAATGGAACTGAAGGGTCAAGTCTAAACGTTTCCAGTATATGGAAGGCCAAGGATCATTGATCTCATGACGTGACATGGAAACCCGACACCATTTTTCAATTTTGGGCACATTTCCCGATGTACATGAGTTGTAGTGGTGCAACCTGCATATACATATGTTGTATAGTAGACAAGGTGCGTATATGTGAAAAAAATATTTTTTTATCTTTGGGATTTGCAAAAAGGAACTTCAAGTCTGCATAGGGAAATAGAAAAAGGTCTTCTATGCAAGAATGCATGGGGTGAGGAAAATCTTTCTATAACAACCACTTTTGATGGTGGTAATTCTACAATTTTCCTGGTGTCTACATGAACTGCAGTGGTTTATGATCTATGTGGATGATTGTCTCCTTCCCGAGAATGTAATGTTTCCACTGGCGGTAGGCTTGCACAATCGAGTACATTATTTATCATAAGTAGGGTACTTACAAACAACATCTCATAGTGTATCACTATGATAGGCCACGGGGTGGCCATGCTGAGTGAGAATTGCACCCACAACATAGTCCGAAGCATTTGTTTTGATCTCAAAGGGATGTTGTAGGTTCGGTAATGAAAGTATTGGGGATGAGCACAAGTGTTACTTTAAATCATTGAACGCTTGCTATTGGGATAGGCCCCACACAAATTTTTCCTTAGCACCACCCCTGGTTATTTGGCTGAGGGCTCATGCAATATGGGAGAATCCCAACATGAACCTGCAATAGAAATTGGCAAGGCCTAAGAATATCCTAAGCTCAGTGAGTGTGGTTGGGGCTGGCCAGTCACGGATGACCTAGATCTTGGCTGGATCCACATGCACACCATGTTGATCCACGATGTAGCCTAAGTACTGGACCCTGTCCATGCCAAAGGGGAATTTTTCCAAGTTGGCATATAGCTTGTGCTGCCATAGGGTGTGCAGAACCTGTTGAATATGCTGCAAGTGTTCCTCCCAATTCTTGTTGCAGATGAGGATGCCATCCAAATACACCACTACAAAAGTATTGGTGAAAAGTCGTAGGATATATCGTCCATAATCATCATGAAAGTTGCTGGAGAATTTTTCAAACCAAAGGGCATGACCAACCATTCAAAAAGACCTTATTTTGACTTGAAGGCGGTCTTCCATACACCTGTCTGCTCTATGGGGACTTGGTGGTAGCTAGACTTCAGATCAATCTTACTGAAGTATTTTCTCCTCTTAGTTGATCAAGGATATCGTCGATTCTGAGAATCGGGTACCAGTTCCTGACTGTGATTTTATTTAGAGCCCAGTAATCAATGCAAAGTTGTTAGGTCTCATCTTTCTTCTACACCAGCACGATTGGGCTCCCACAAGGCAATAATCTAGGGTGGATTTGCCCCGTGTGGAATAGTTCTTTGATCTATCACTTGATCTCCTCATTTTCTAATAGAGAGCGGCGGTAGACTGTCCCATTGGGAAATGATGCACTGGGGGTCAAATCGATGGGATGCTTGACCTGACAGTGCAGACATACCCCGGTAGGTGAGGAGAAGATATCTTTGTATTCTGCCATGAATTTGTCCACTTGCTTCTGCTGTGTGGAGAGGTTGAACATGGAGGCCCTGGATAGGGCCACAATATTTCATTCACTCCGAGAGAGAATCATGAAGAAGACAAACTTCCCGGTCTGAGAGATGACCTTCCTGCATTGCTTGGAAGAGATCAAGAAAATTGCACTAGGTGGGGCTACCTCGCGTATCCTGTATAATTTCTTGTTCAAAGTAATAATAACACTGTGAGGCCTAGATTCATATACATCATGACATTTCCATAAATAAGGTTGGCCCAAAAGAACATTACAAACTTCGAGAGGATAAACATCACACAATACCTCGTGTTTGAAAGGATTGATGTCGTACGACAAGCAATACTATTGGCTAACGCAAAGATCACTTCCTTGGTGGAGCCATACAATGGTGTAGGGTTGTGCTGTGGTGTTGTCAGCAGAGCTAGCGTCTTGATGACCTCTTCTGAGATGAGTTTCTTATGGCTACCACTATCAATGATAAAGTGCAATGGGGTGCCTTTTACCCACATCTGTGAATGAAAGAGGTTCTCACCTTCTTCTGGATCGACTGGTTCATCGAGATGGACCTTGGTGGTAGCAATAGTGGAACTGGGTTCTGCATCAATGATTTGTCTCCCCCTTTCTTGTTCTGACTCAAAGTCAGAATCTGGATCTGATTCAGAGGCTTTCACCTTAGCCACCAACGATTTCTTAGAGAAACAATCAACAATGTTATGCCAGGGGATCTTATGTAAGTCACACCACTTCCCGGTATCTTGCTTTGTCTTTCCAGTGTCCTTCTTTGCTTGTGGCCTAGACTAGTTGTCATGAGGTTGTATGTCTTTTCTCTGTCCTTTGTTCTGTGGGTTGGGGCTTCCCTTTACTTGCTTCTAATGTGAGGGGTTCCCAGGCTGAAATTTTCATGTCTTTTGTTTAATCTTTTGCTCGATTTTGACAACATATCAATACGTCGCACCCAAGGACGAGATGTCCAAAAACTCCATTTCGATATGGATGTATCTATGCATACCACCGTGATACTTGAGCACCATATTTTTCTCATAATCTTTGATACCCATCTTGGTGTGCAAGGTATGAAAGATATTTGTGAACTCTGGCACTGCTTGGTCTCTTTCCTGCTGCAGTGTGGTCCATTTTATATACAGGTCATCATAACTTCCGACAGGGTAGTATTGTTCCTTGATAACATCCCCGAAGGACTCCCAGGTGACCAAGACTGTAAATAATGAGGGTTCCACTCTTTCCTTTTGCTCATAGAAAGTCTCCCACCAATCTTTGACATGGGGGATGACTTTGAGGAGAACAAACATAATCTTTTCTCTATTCAAAAAGTTATGGACAGAAAAATACCCTTCTCGCAGATTTAACCATTTGTCTACAACATTTGCATCTATCTGACCTTCAAATATAGGAATATCAAAGTTGATTTGTACCTTGAAGGGGAAGACGCCTCCATTCGAGGAAGATGATGAACACCACTCTGCCCTGACATTTGGCATATGATCGCAAACCCTGGGTATTCACCTTGGTGATCCTACTCAACAGATGGTGTTTACTATAATCGCTAACTAGCAAACTTACTAACAATTTGGCAGAGTTCTTCTTCATCTGATGCCTTGTGCAACACCCTCGTGGGATCCTCCTTGGTCATGGCTTAGTGCTTGTGTGTTGTCTTGTGCATTGGTCTTTGTGGTGTGACTTGGTAGTTGGTGCTAACTTGTATTGTGGTGTTGTGTTAGGTGCCTCGCTCAATAGCTTGTGGACTTGGGCCCAATATAACTTTTTCTAGAAATAATTAAAAACCCTGAATATAAACACGAGAATCAAAGAACCTCTCAACCCATATTTTTTTTCCCAACCAAGCAAACTCGCATTCCCAAATTTTGTCATCACTCTGTTGTTTGTGGCTGCATTGATGTTATTTCAATCCATAAACCCAATTTCAGTAAGGAGGATTTTAACGCAGGAGCAGTTACAAGAAATTGTTTTGCTTGTGAAGGGATAAATAAAATTTAAAGAAAGAATAGAGTATTCATTAATAATTCAAGACATGGACTCAGTGGAGTGACTTAGAGAAATTTATAGATTACTTGTATCCTTCACAAAGTTCCACGACGTTGCAATGCATGGATTAGGTCAATGGAAGCATATATTCAATACTAATTAAACATATCTGTGTCTCTATGGCTCGCCCAGGCCACTTTTGCGTGTTGCACAGTTAGATTGTTGCAGAGATTGACATACATTGATTGGCAATTTTGAACAGACTGTCTGCCATGGAATCTGATATCTTTCTAGAAAGAACACTTAATAATGTGGAGGTTGTTCTTTTTAACATCCATGATCGTTTGAACAGCATTAAAATTTTGACAGTTGCATGCATTGATTTTGATCAATTATCAATGTGGAGTTGGTCAACGAGCATTAAAATTTGGCATTTACATGCATTGATTTTGTAGTTTCGCAACACCAGATTATAAAGGAGTGGGCTAGCTGGGGAGCAATCTTCTTTCCAGAGTTACATTTTTGATAGGTGTATTTTGGTTGTTCCATTTTAAATTTCTGGTCAATCTAGAACTTTGATCGATTTTCTGAGTATTTGGGTTGGTTTAAAATGGGGCAAAACCCCTGGGTTAAGGTTTTGAAATGCATGGAACTTTGATCCATGCGAAACTCAGACTATCCAGGATAATTTTTTTGCCTGAAAAATGGGTATGTTTGCTCCTGAGTTAGCCTACTCCCATTATGAATTGAGTGGGCTAACTAGGGAGCAATCTTCCCTCCAGAGTTACCTTTCCCACAAGTACTTCGACGACCATATTTTAAATTTCTAACCAATCCAGAACTTTGATCGATTTTCTGAGCATCTGGGTTGGTTTAAAATGAGGCAAAACCCCTAAAATAATGAACCGAACTAAATGAAGTGCATGATACTAAGTCGAATTCGAGAGTTTCTCAGTACATATAATGAAGTGCATGATACTAAGTATAGATCCGAGTCCGTTCAGAAGTTTGCCTTGAACCTTGAGGTGTTGTATTGATTCATCATGCTCATAGATTCAATGTCGTTTCAGTACTTTAATGTTGGGATCTCATAGGAGGTTTTTTTTATCAAACTTAATTCAATCCCCGAGTTTATCTGGAGCTTCCTACCAATTGACAGTTGATAGATTGGATCACTTTGATATATACGTCAGGGTATATCCAACTATGTATATACCACCTACCACAACATTGAATGTTACTTAGCAAACTATATATTATTAGCCCAAATATAAAAAATAAATACAAAATACAACACATTTTCAATGACAAAGTGACCAACAACTATGAGAATAAAATAAAGTGGATAAATGAAAAATTATAATACATAATATTTTAGAAAATATTTCATATAAATTAATAACTTTAAAATCATAAATATTTCAACACAATTGTTAAAATCCGATTTCAAACCTTCTAAAAATGTGACAAAATTAACAAAATAAATATAAATATATTAGTAAAAAAAATGGAAATGTGACAAAATTATCAAAATAAATATAAATATAGTAGTAAAAAAATAAAAATATGACAAAATTGACCAAATAAATATAAATATAATAATAACAAATAATGGAAATGTGACAAAATTAATAAAATAAATATAAATATAGTAGTAAAAAATGAAAATATACTAAATTTCAAATAATTTCAAATGGCACCTTACCCTTCATTCATTTAAAATTTCTTAATGTAAAAATATTTGTTTATTTTTAAAATTTACTTTTGATATTTGTAACTTCTGATTCTGATAGAATCTATTAAAGGTTATTTGTAACTTTTCATAGGATTTATTAAAATTTAGATATGATATTTGTAATTTTTAAAAGAATTTTTATAATCTTTAATAAAATCTATTAAATGTTATTTAGTCCTTTTGATATTATATTTGTAACTTTGGTTTATTTAATAAAATTTATTAAATGTTATTTTGATTTTATCTAGTCCTTTTGATCTTATATTTGTAACTTTGGTTTATTTAATAAAATTTATTAAATATATAGTATTTTTATTTTTGTAATATTTTATCCAAATAATAAATTTTTGTAGCTTTTAATTCAACTGAAATTTGAATAGTAGTCAAATCTTTGTAATTTTTTATCTTATTTTTGAAATTTGTATAATAGTCCAATCTTTGTAACTTTTGATTTTATCTTTGAAGATTAGTTTGAAATTTGAATAATAGCCAAATTTTTGTAACTTTTGATATAACTGAAATTTGAATAGTAATCAAATTTTTGTAACTTTTGATCCAACTGAAATTTGAATAATAACCAAATCTTTGTAACTTTTGATCCAACTTAAATTTGAATAGTAGCCAAATCTTTATAACTTATTGTTATTATTGAAATTTCGTCCGCAAATGGTTACAAGAATCCAGCATCTTCAAATAGTTATGAGGTCACCCATGGAGAAAAATTACCAAAAAACATTTCTAAAGGTCCAAAAACTATACAACCAGTGATAAATTTAAGGTGCGTTATGACTACACAGGGCATGCGCACACATGCGTGAACCAGAAATGTACTAAAAGCGCACATGCGCATGATGCGCGACTGTGGTCACTAAAAGTCGCGCACACCCAAGAATGACACATTTATGAGATTGGTCGGCCTCCCACCCACTTCTAGTTTAGCTTCCAAGTTGATTTGACATCCAAATCTCGGCTGGATTCGACTGGGTGGCTGGTCAAAGACCTAAAAATGCCCTAAACAACCCCTTTTCACACTTAAAACTGGTTTCACAATACCTCAAAGTGGTGCTCTAAAACAAGACCATGGGTGCACTACATTTTCAAGGAATTCATTTGCAAGGTTATGCTACTGCTATTCTCTTGGGAAATCCTCTTTTTTCATCAAGAGCATACTAGCATCATTACATTTGGGCAATCCATCTCACTTCTTGAGTGGATTAGTTTGGGATTCTTTCACCATTTCTTTCAAGTTTCAAAGTTGTAAGAAGAGCTTAGTTGTGGGAGTCTAAGAGCCCTCCCTTGGAGGAAGAAGGGACCCAAAGTCCTCTTTCTTCTTGGTGTTTTCTTTTCACTAATATAATCCTTGCCATTGGTGACATGAGTCTTATTTGTTTCTTGTTCTTATGTCCTTATGCTCAATAGTTTAGTTGTTCTTTCATTTTCTAGTTTAATTCTTAGCTTAGTCTTTTATGTTTGTTTCTCTAACCCTTTCCTTTACAGTTGTCTTGCTTAGCTAACCCAAATAAGCTTGTAAGCACCTTTGTTTTTCTCATTTAGGTGACAAAAGAGGTGCAATAGATTGACGACTCCGCTGGGGAAAGGTATCAATTTCCTACCCCATTTGGGTTTTTCTAGCTCTTCTTTTGGTTTATTTAACCTACAGGTACCTAAACCGGCCCAAGCCGACCTGCAAAACATCCAATTCAAAGTTGAATTGAGAGAATTCCATTCAAAATTTTCTTCATGGTCGTGTGACAGGTGTGCGCAGGTTTATTCGCCCATAGTCGCGCATCGTGTGCGCAGGTTTATTGGCCCATAGTCGCGCATTGTGTGCACATGCACCAAAGTTACTGTTTTTTCCAGCACCCTTCGTGCACCTGTGTCCAAAAGTCTATTTTGGTCTGCACATTGGCGCTCAGTGCGCCTCTGTCTACTCTGAGACCCAGGCACCTATGCATAAAAATACACATTGTAAGCCTTTTCGTGATTTGGGGAAGGTCCCTAGTCTTCTTGAAGATGATTTCATGCATGTTGTAATCTGCACCACACTTAGTTCCCTCTCCATATAAAGGGATTAGTCGAAACACATAGACACTTAGCGGGTTTAAAATCATTATTTCCTCTTTTGCTTTCATTTTTCCACATGGATGGCTTGCTTTGACTAAGGATATAAGTTGGAATCATTTGTAATCACATAAAGCTTGCATTGAGACTAGAATTTGGATAACAATCATTTAGTATGCTCTTCTCTCGCACTTCAAAGCGACCTTGAGAATCAGAAAAAGGTTGTAGGACAATTTCATCTCCCTTAAAAAAACTAAAACCTTTAGGAGAGGAAAAAATCCCCCTCGTGACTCCTCTTAATTTATTTTTCAAACACATCTTAAGATTGTAACGGGCCCATACATGCCCACATGCTACAAATATAGAAATTTACTTTCTTAGATTAAATCACTAGGGAAGTTTAAAGGTTTTTGTAATGGGCCCATACGTGCCCACATGATCACAATCTAGGATAGTTTCAAAGCTTTCTTAGATTAAATCACAATAGGGAGTTAAAGGAATAGTAAAGGACCCACATGTCCACATGCTAGTTTCCTAGGGACTTTTGAATTATGCAAGGTTGTACCAAAGGTATTTAGTTAATTAGGTAATCAACACTTGTAAGGACCAAGCGAAGTCCACATATAGCAAGGTGACACCTAATTCATTAAAACATTGGCACACTTTCACTCATTCACACACAAAAGTCACTTATCACTTACATAGTTTCCATCTCGAAACTGTTGAAATAATATAACTATGAAGAGAATTCTTATTATTATTGTTATTTTATTATTAAGATTAATCCCCATTGTGGATTAATCATGTCGGTAATTGTATAAGGACCAAATCCCCTTTTGCGGATTGGTCATCGGACAATTATAAAGGGCAGAATAAGAAGTCGTCCCCAGTAGTTATTATTGAAGACCTAGAATTAATTAAAGGTGGGTTTACCCACCTAGAGTGAGAGGTTAGCCCTGCCAGTGAAACCTCTTCACACGTACCAGTCTTGTATAAATAAGAGGCTAGTGCCTCACTTCTAACACACAACTCACTTGCTCATTATCTTATGAGGCAAGCTGCAATTACCAGAGAGAGGAGAAGAAGAGTGGTGCATCTCTTGGGGAGGACTATCTGTATTGGTTTGAGTTATTTCTTGAACATTGTATAAGCTATTTATGATAAGGAAGTGTTTTCTGGGTTTTCTTCCCCTAGAGGGTTTCCCAGGATAAATGTTGTGTCTCTTGTGAATGTGTATTTCTCAGTGATCTTGTTCTTATGATGCTCTTATCTATTGAAATCCAAAGAACTATAATAATGGCATAAACATTAACATGGTATCAGAGCCAACCTGAAGGAATCATATTGTGCAAGAGGAAAAACGTCACTGTTACCGTACCCAAAAATTAGGGTTTTGCAAAAGTGAATCTTTTCATCTCCCTAACCACCTAGAAAGTTGCGTCCTCCCCCAAGGATCAATTTGGAACTTAGAGTGCACCTTTTCAGTGGCTAGATCTCTCAGAAAGTGAAACCCTAGTTTCACAAAGTACTAGAAAACCAGAAAACCAGAGTACCAGAAGTACTAGAAGTAATAGAGTACCAGAAGTACCAAAAAACTAGAAGCACCAGTCCATAAATCCGCAGATCAGATTTGAAGGGGTAAAAGTTGGATTTTTGAAAATCTGACTGCTCCAACTAACTCGTCTCAGCTCAGCACATCTATCCCTTGGATCAAAATTTCAAAATTCGAAGTTTGAAAAATTAGGGTTTCCTCATAAAACCCTAAGTTGTAGTTGCAGTTGCAGTCTCAGAACCAGTTGCAGTACTAGTTGCAGTTGCAGCTGTAGAACCAGTTGCAATCACCTTTGAAGTTTTTGGTAATAATTACCGCTGCGACTAGATGGAGCCACCACCTGCAAATGCTATCCAAGGTATGTACTCACATATGTTTAATGGTTAAACCCTAAAGAGTATTTGCAGGAGAAGGGATCTCTTGCCATAAATCCAGAAGGATCTCAAGATCTAAACACATTTAGAGGAATGATGCAACCCAGGTGTGATTATTCTAATATACATCTATTTGTTATGAAATTATCTTGATTAATGTTGCATGTTGAAGCTATGATCAAATTATTAGAAGAATTAAAAGTTGATCATAGAGCTTATCCTCTAACCTAACCTTTTGTCAAGTTAGCGTATTGTCTTAGTACAAAAGATAGGTTGAAGAAAGCACTCGTCACTTGAGTGAAGGAGGCCTGGAAGAAAAGAAAGCACTCATTCTTGAGGACAAGGCTCTTGGTTTGATTAATCAAGATTCAAAGGTACACATGACAAGCTGATGACTTTAGTTGAGATAGAAATCGTCGTAAAGTATTATACTTGATAGCATGTGAGAATATAGATGTAAATACTTTGCCTGCTATGACTAACACCTCCTCTAGGAGAAACCTCGTGTGTTAGTTCCAGGTTGCCATGGAAGAATGCTTGGTCACAACACTATGAGAGTGTTGAACTCATTTTGTATTGTATTCCTTACCTTTAATATTTACTTCAGATAAATTATAAGTGATAGCTCTAAAGGAGCTACTGTGATGATTGTTCGTGCTATTGCTTTATATTATCAAGAAGGATATTATTCTTGCTTGTTGTTTTGTTGACCTTGCTCCAGGTCATGTGAGGAAGCTATAGCGAAGGTTGCAGAAGGAAACGTGCTAAAGGAGAGATCACAAATGAAGCAATCATCAGTGGAAAAGAAGAAGGTGGATCACTCAGAAGCTGCCATGACCCACGCTATTGAAGAATCCATCTGAACTCTAGAAGATTAGCTCACATCAACTACAAGGCGCTACCGTACATATGCAAAGTTGTCACAAGTTTACCAGAACTCAAGGTTGATCAAGAAGGCATATGCAATGAATGTGCACAAGGGAAGAATATCAAGAACCCTTTTCCAAAGAGGGGCAACAAAGCAGAAGGAGTACTGGAACTCATTCATTCAGACGTGTGTGGCCCAATACCATCATCCTCCATTAATGGATTAAGAGACTTAGGTCAGATAATGGAGGAGAATATACCTCAAAATATCTCGTGAACTTCTGCAAAGATGTTGGGATCAAGATCCCCAACAAAACGGTGTAGCTAAATGGAAGAACAAAACCATGCTAGAAGTTGTGAAGATCAAGATCTTCCTATGTGCTTATGGGCAGAAGCAGCAATGGCAGTTATTTATGTGCAGAATAGATTATCCCATAGTGCACTTGGGTTTAAGACCCCAGAAGAAATGGTCACTGGAAAGAATCCAGAGGTAATCCATCTCAAAATATTTGGCTGTCCAGTATTTATTCATATACTGAAAGAGAAAAGAAAGAAGCTGGAACCCTCCAGAAAGAAGGGAATATTTGTGGGATACTGTGAGGTATCCAAGGCCTTCAGAATCTACATACCTGGTCATCGCCATATTGAGATCAACATGAACGTGACCTTTGATGAAGAAGCAACACTTAAGAAATCGAGAAGATGCCAGCTTGAAGAAGTATATGAAGAGGAACCTGTAAATCCCAAGACTACAGAATCTGTGAGGGAAGTTCCCAGAGCTGCAGAACCTGTAAGGGAAATCGTAACTTCCCTTAATGAGGAGACTCCTGAAGATCATGATATAACAGAAGTTCAAGAAACTCCTCAAATGACCTTCTCCCATAAAACAAATCATGTTTGGGCAAGAGAGCTTATTCAAGATGGAGAGAAGTATGGTGTTCCAGAAGGAACCACAAGACAGGTGAAAAGACCAAAGCCATTCTCCAGTTACATGGATTTGATGTGCAATCTACTTGATGAAGAACCTACAAGCTTTGAAGAGGCCATCCAAAATAAGGAATGGGTAGATGCCATGACAGAGGAATACCAATCCATAATAAAGAATGATGTATGGGAAATAGTTCCCAGACCAAAAAGTAAGGATGTGGTATCATCAAAATGGATCTTCAAAATAAAACATCCTGCTGATGGAAGTATTGAGAAATATAAAGCAAGATTTGTCGCTCATGGATTTTCCCAGAAGGAAGGTATTGACTATGAAGAGACATTTGCTCCTGTGTCCAAATACACTTCGATCAGAACCATTATAGCTCTTGCTGCCAAGATGAAATGGAAGCTGCACCAGATGGACGTGAAGACAACTTTCTTGAATGGTGTTATCGAAGAGGAAGTGTATATAGAGCAACCCCAAGGATTTGAGGTT
>ML797639.1:89089-120032 GCA_009831015.1 Picea engelmannii
GATGGAGATCATGACTTCACATTGAGTGGATATACTGATGCAGATTGGGCAGGAAGCATTGCAGACATAAAAAGAACTTTTGGATGTTGTTTCAGTTTGGGATCAACTATGATCTCGTGGCAGAGTAGGAAGCAATCCAGTATTGCTCTCAGCACAGCGGAAGCAGAGTACATTGCTGCATGTTCTGCTAGCTTTGAAGCTATATGGATTCGAAATTTTCTGATAGGCCTATTTGATTTGGAGATGAGAGCAACCGTGATTCTATGTGACAATCAAAGATGCATTAAAATGACAGAGAATCTTGTGTTCCACAATAGGTCGAAGCACATAGAGATCCGCTATCATTTCATCCATGGCATGGTACAGAGAGGAGCCCTGAAGCTCCAGTACATTAGCATGGATGAACAGGTTGTCGATGTGTTGACCAAACCTCTATCTCGTGTAAAGTTTGAACACTTTTGAGATAAGCTTGGTATAGTCTGAAAGGACCTTCCCTGAAAGGGGGAGTATATATATTTTCCTTGCTTCTGACCTCGTTGTTAGACGTAAAGAAAGATGAGTCATGCTTCTGACCTCGTTGTTAGACGTAAAGCATGACGCTGTGTGTTCCTTGCTTCTGACCTAGTTGTTAGATGTAAAGAAAGATGAGTCATGCTTCTGACCTCGTTGTTAGACGCAAAGCATGATGTTGTGTGTTCCTTTCTTCTGACCTCACTGTTAGACGTAAAGAAAGATGAGTCATGCTTCTGACCTCACTGTTAGACATAAAGCAAGATGAGTCATGCTTCTAACCTCACTGTTAGACGTAAAGCATGACGTCATGTGATCCTTGCTTCTGACCTCGCTGTTAGACGTAAAGAAAGATGAGTCATGCTTCTGACGTCGCTGTTAGATGTAAAGCATGACGTCGTGTGATCCTTGCTTCTGACCTCACTATTAGACGTAAAGAAAGATGAGTCATGCTTCTGACCTCATTGTTAGACGTAAAGCATGACGTCGTGTGATCCTTGCTTCTGACCTCGCTGTTAGATGTAAAGCAAGATGAGTCATGCTTCTGACCTCGCTGTTAGATGTAAAGCATGCCGTCGTTGATTCCTTGCTTCTGACCTAGTTGTTAGACGTAAAGCAAGATGATTCCTTGCTTCCAACCTCATTGTTAGACGTAAAGCGAGATGTTGATGTGTTCCTTTCTTTTGACCTTGTTGTTAGACGTAAAGCAAGACGAGTCATGCTTCTGACCTAGTTGTTAGATGTAAAGCATAACGTTGTGATTCCTCGCTTTTGACCTAGTTGTTAGACGTAAAGCGAGATGATGATATTCATTGCTTCTGACCTAGTTGTTAGACGTAAAGAAAGATGTGACTAACATTGAGCTACCAGCTTATCAGCTATGACATTGAGCCAGCGTAGTACTGTGATGTGCCAGCCTAGTGCCGTGATGAGGTATCATTTTATTGATACATATTGATGCAGATGATGAGGGCATTCTTTCGAGAATGATGATGCTACCGATGAAGAAAACTTCTGATGACTCGTAAATGTGCTAGACAATGTTTCAAAATGATATTGACGATACTGTCCTCCTGATGCCACTGATGATGCAGACCTCTCTCGCCTGATGTTGATGAAGAATACCCTTCTTGTTAAGGGGGAGTGTTGAAATAATGTAACTGCGAAGAGCATTCTTATTATTCTTGTTATTTTATTATTAAGATTAATCCCCATTGTGGATTAATCATGTCGGTAATTGTATAAGGACCAAATCCCCTTTTGCGGATTGGTCATCGGACAATTATAAATGGCATAACATAGATGATTTTAGGGGCTAAATTTCGCTCATGGACTAATTTTCCATGGTTTTTCAAAAAACGAGATTCATTATTTTAAAAATGATTCGCCCAAATTCTATAGGATAAATTTATTTTACCTTAAAAATTGCCAAAATTTTATAAAAACTATATAAAATCCTTAGAAATTTGAATATTTTTACAAAAATATCGCCAAACATTTATAGTTGGCATATGAAGGATTAGTAAGATTCACCAAGGTTTCTATATTTTAAGACAAATTTCCATTCTTAAAATCATGCCTAGGGCAGAATAAGAAGTCGGCCCCAACAGTAATTATTGAAGACCCAGAATTAATTGAAGGTGGGTTTACCCACCTAGAGTGAGAGGTCAGCCCTGCCAGTGAAACCCCTTCACAGGTGCCAGTCTGGTATAAATAAGAGGCTAGCACCTCACTTCTAACACACAACTCACTTGCTCATTATCTTATGAGGAAAGCTACAATTACCAGAGAGAGGAGAAGAAGAGTGGCGCATCTCTTGGGGAGGACTATCTATATTGGTTTGAGTTATTTCTTGAACATTGTATAAGCTATTTATGATAAGGAAGTTTTTGCTGGGCTTTCTTCCCCTAGAGGTTTTCCTAGGATAAATGTTGTGTCTCTTGTGAATGTGTATTTCTCAGTGATCTTGTTCTTATGATGCTCTTATCTATTGAAATGCAAAGAACTATAATAATGGCATAAACATTAACAGAAACGTGGAGGTCAAAGTAAGTTTCCTCCAAAGGGATTCCGAAACACCCCACCCATTTCTTGACGAAACTATCCACTCCCATTTAATTTCAACAAGATTAGTTCACACCCCCAATCTCTCAAACAATCACATCTAAATTTTTTCTAAAAGCTCACTAAGTTTTGCCTCTACAGGAGGTGCCAAAAGAAATCCTTTAGTCTAGGTAGGATTTCGGGGATAGGCATCCAAATAACTCCCCGTTATCTGGTTCTCACATTTTTAAAACAATAGAAGTTGTCAAATAGGGAACTTTAAATCCTCCAAGTCAAGTGTTCCTAACACCATAAGGCAAGGATATACCCGTGAAGGGTTGAAGGTCGAGGTCTGGTTGTTCTATGTGTCCCCTCTTGAGGCACCCACCTCTTAGACGGGATCCAACCCGTGACCCATTTCTTAGATCGAAAATCTAAATGCCGCACTTTGATCGAGGTACCTAGTGACCAAATTTTAGAACATCTACCCAAGTGGCAATTGTGGGCTGCAATTGCACCTTGATCGGATTTTGTGTGGCTATTGGTAAATATTGTCAATTCTTTCAGGATATGCCCCCTTTACCCCTCATTATAACTGATTACTTCATCCTTCACTAGTTTCTCTTACGGTGACTTCAGACCCCACTGTTGAGTACTATTGGAAGGTCCAGTGCTATTTGAGAGGAAGGACGTTACGTCTTTTAAGACATGAGAATTTGTTCTCTTTGATCCCTCATGCAAACAAAACCCACATATCCATATATATGCTTCTTTATCAAAACATTTTATGTATGATGCACTTCTGATTACATTTGATTTAGATATTGTGTAAATTTCAAAAATTGTAGCACATTGCTCTTGTTTATTTATCACTCTCACCACCATTTGCACACATCCACTCAGCTAGTCGGACATCATAGGGGACCCACAAAACCCCCATCATTCCAGACGCTTGTTGAACCTCCCTCCTATTTTAGGGGGAGTTCCTAGTCCCGCCAACTCATCGACTCCACCTTCTCACACCCCTGTGAGTGCCATTGTCTTAGGATTAGATTTACTTGGTTCCACCTTACTTGGGTCCAATTCCCAAGGTCCACCATCCACTCACTCTCCTTTACATGAAAGCAGGGGGCCAACTTCCTCTCAAGGGGGAAGTACCAACCCACCTAGCCCCCCTCAAGGGTCAGGTTCACAGAAAACTCACACCATGGCTGGAACTAGTCCTCCGCCACATCTCCAGATGCCATATTTGTCCTCTATTAACATACCAGATCTAAGAAAACTCACAAATGACCCTATATTTCTTGACCCCACATGGCCTGCAATGCCTACCAAACTACCTTCAGATATCCCCAAGTTTGAAGGGAAGGCAGTGTTATAACCCTAAATTGCACTATCCATGCTTACCTGGCATCAGGCCACCTCATTGCCCTTCATTGCCAAAGCCATGTTGAACAGACTCCTCAAAAACCTCTCAAATCAAGTAACCCGCACCCTAACCCACTATTGGGCGCGTTGGAACGCTGGCAGGCCTTATACTGCACGCGTTGGAATGCAGGCTGGCCCACTACAGCCAGCGTTTACCTAATAAAGCAAAAAATCAGGAAAGTTTCCACCGGGATGAAAAGCTTTGGGTCAGTTAACTGGAACTCCCAGCCATGCATGGCCGAGAGTTCATCTAAAACTCTAGCTCCTTCTAGCCTATAAAAGAAGGGGTAGGGGTACCATTCAAAGGAGGAAAATCATAGCAAAGAAACTCTGCCCAATTGTTGAATCCGTTTTGTCCCAACCCTTTAGCCTTTCCTCAAGCTTTAGGAGAATTCAAGAAAAGCAGTTGGAGGAAAAAAAAAAAGAGGAGCCTAGGATCGGGATCGAGGAATGGTGGCCGGTCTCTATAATCATTGTAAGTTGATTCGTATTGAGATTAATAAAAAGATACTTTTCCCGTCCCAAATACATGAGTCTTATATGTTTTATTGGATTTATGTTTAATCTCTAACCCTCTAGTAGATCAATAGCATGCATGCATAGTTTTGTCTTGATTGTATGATCTCTTTTTGGAAGGAGCAGCAGCAACAAGGGGATAAAAGCTCAACGGAGGATCTACACTAACCGTCGATAAAAAGGTTAGTTGGTTCTTCCCATGTTTGCATGAGAAAAAGGGTTTGAGGTTTGGGGTAGAAGGTTAAAAGTTATGTCTTAAGGGTCATGATCTGCATGCAAGTTTAAGCCCTAGCTTGCTAGTCCGTAGGGTAGAATAACCCCACAATAGAATTGGTGACCATACCGGGGATATCTATTTTACTCTTAGGGTTTTCGGATTTGGTTAAAGGTTTTTTGGGTAGTTCAAAGAAGTTCAATCTCTGTTTCTTTGTTTATTTTGTTGTCTGTTAGGTCAAAGCTAGCAGGGAACCTGGTTATCAATACCAGTTCTTCCTTGACTGTTGCTTAACATTTATTCTCGGGACACACAGAGGTACACACAGCTTGAGGAAGGCCTGCACGTGTGTGACCCACGCCCTAACCTTCTACAGCCCGCGTTTGAATGCTTGTTGTAGTGGTTTCAGTAGCGTGTAGAGCCCAGGAAGCTTAAGAGGCAGTCTCCTCTTCCCTGTCAGAAGTTTACCTTCTCGGGGGGCTTTCTGGATCCTGTCTGGGTCTTGTTGGTTTTCTGTCTTGCTTTTAGTCTGCCTTATTGTGTTGGCTATTCTTTGCATTTGTTTTCTTTTTTGAAATTTTTCCTTTTCTGTTAAAGTAATAGCATCCAAGCCTTTCAGAGACCCTAGTTTTCAATACCAGAGGCCTTTTTCAGGTCTGGGTTGCCTGTGTGTTGTTTTATCTCAGTTTTTATATAGACCCGCGGCCTAATTAGGTTTATCCCGCGGGTACCCGCACGCTGTTGTAGCGTAGCACGCGTTTGCACGCGTGCTGTCTTGGTGACAGTCGCGGGTTTGATTGGTAGCTTTTCAACTTGGGTGGGGCAGTCATCCCCTCCTGTGGTGAGAAGAGCTCCTCTCAGGGGTCTAGATTCTGGGGCTACACAGTTAGCAGGTTAGGGCATCTTATCCTTAGCTTGTTTTGTTTAATTGATGTTTTGATAGAAAAGACAAAAGAGAAAAAATATTTGTTTTATGGTTTTTAGGCAAGTGTTGGAATTGGTGCTTTCTTGATTGTTTTTTTTCATTTTTTGCTCTGATTCTTTTGCGATCTGCGCTTTAAGCCAGAGTTTTCTTTTCATTCTCTTGGTTTTGTTCTTGTCATCATTTTTCCTTGTTGCGTCATTTTGCAATAAAATAAAATAAAAAAAATTCTTGTTTCATTTTCTTCTTGATTTGAAGATTGTGTTCTTGCATCAGTAGTTCGGAAAGAAGTCTTTTTGCATAAGTTTTTGTAGTGCATTTCGAGTATAAGTAGCTCGCAGATCTGAGCAAAAGTTCTCCTTATTTACTGCATGAAATATTAGTAAAGTTGAAAAGAAAAGAAGTCTTTCTTGTTGAAAAGTTGTTGGTTTTGCATTTTAGTAAAAGTTTGTTTCCAAGCATTTCTTGTTCATTTTGCTTTGAGTCTTTTTACACACCATCAGTTTCACTTTCGCACCTTGTGACTTAAAAAATCCCATTAAAAGCAACGCTAATTAAAATCAAGTAGACTTTTCTGTTTGTAGGGTGCATACACTAGCTTAAGAATAGGGCCTTGGAATAGGTTGGAGAGTAAATTCTCCAAAGCCACCCAAACTAAACATTGGAGTCTGTCAATAGGGAGTGTAGAAGTCCAGTTACGGAAAGTTATTCAGGACCCCCCTCTAACATAGGGGCTAAACATGAGGTCGCGTAAGGAAAGGTAGCAGAGATAACCCCTCCAAAGCTGGACCGAGCGTTGTGGAGAACACATATCGAGGATTTGTTAAGGGATTCCATCGTTTGCATTTGCCATGGAGCTTCGTGGGCCTCGAATCCATTCGAGGTCCTCAATTTTCTTCCGGACCATTTTCTCTCGATACCCTTGATAAGTTTCGGGCTTGATACCCTGCTCATTGTGGTCTACCTGACTATCGACTATACCCGCCTGATAGCTGTTCACGTGCTGGAAAACTAGTTGCCAATTTTTTCTAGGGACATACACAGGTGACTGCGAGGGTATACCGCAGTACCTAGGATAGACATTGGACCAACGCTTTGCAGAGTATACCCGGAGGGTGATTCCGTATTCGAGTTGCACTTGCACTGGTAAGTTTCTCTAGTGTTTGTTGTTGTAATTGTTCTTCCAACTAGTTTAGTGCTTGCTTGATTTATCTGTTAGGGGCTTTCTTTTAGTGAGTGTTACTATTTGTTCATGTAGAATACCTTAGCGTGTCGTGAATCTTCTCACACAGTGGAGGATTCAGAGCTCCGCTGGTCACGAAGGCTTATGGGCATGTCGCCAGTTATACTGGAGCCACCCCCGCCACCATTGAGGTGGAAGCTAGACCATCAAGGGTCTTTCGAAGAAACCGGGGCTTTTGAGCCCAAACAACCCCTGGAGGAATCAACCTCTAATATTGGCGTGATTGAAACCCCAAACACTGATACTTGGCCGGACATTATTGTGCCAATTCAATTTTACGAACGCCTATCAGCGCCTAACCCAGTTATGGAACAAATCACTTCCTCTGGGAATTCTTCCATTCCCATTATTGTTGCTACCACAGGAGAAGCTCCTCCTAACTTGCCTTTGTCGATGGTCCGGGCCACCATGGTCTCGGCCGCAACTACATCGCACAGTGGACCGACCCCATCTATCGTGGAAGCCACACCTCCTTACACACCTAGTTCAGGTACAAGTCCTGCACTCACATCCTCCACTTTACAGACTTTGGGTCTGGGGGAAGAGAGCTCTAATGCTCCTCTGCAAGGTCAACTTGGGGGAATTCCTGCCCCTTTCAATGCTTTTCCTTATGTTGGGGGTCATATCCCTCCTTCGTCCCCTTCGCTTAGTGGATTACATCAGTAGTCTGCCGGGCAGCCTGCACACACGAGTCCACTTGGAGCCGGGAGTCAAGGAACACCTGCGCAAACTCTACCGGTAGGTTCGTCACCATTCATTT
Source organism: Picea engelmannii (assembly GCA_009831015.1). NCBI lineage: Eukaryota > Viridiplantae > Streptophyta > Pinopsida > Pinales > Pinaceae > Picea > Picea engelmannii. Next base: position 96,726 of record ML797639.1, read on the forward strand.
GGAACGGGACGGTTGGTAATAACACTTTCACATCCACTGCTTTCCCATTGGGGGGCACACCCATTTTTGGACAGTCTACGCCGGCACAGGGTACTATTCCTGTGCTGGGGGCACACATACCAGGACCTTGGAACTTAGGTCAAGGATCCGTTCCTTCATCTGGAATGTCATTCTGGGGTAATTCTTTCCACAGTCAATGGAACCCTGGACAGACTTCCATGCCTCTCCCCTCGGGACCGGCATGGGGTAATCCTTCCCAAAGTCCGTCAAACACGATGAACGCCCAACATCCGATGTCCTTCATGGGGAATCAACAAATGATGTCTCCTCAAATGCAAAACCCTTACGCTGGTCAGGGCCACGGTTTCTACCAAAACCCGGGCCAGCAGCCAAACTTTTCCTGGAAACCTGGTGCCAGTCCAACTCCAGGACCCTTTCATCCCAGCTATCAGCATCAACCTAAACTACCTTTCTTGGCGATGTTACACTTGACAGATTTAACATGGTTGTTGAATGACCCTATCTGTCACGATCCGCATTGGCCTCCTATGCCGACGAAGTTGCCTTCGGACATCCCAAAGTTCGAGGCCAAGCCTAATGAAGATCCAAGTGATCACGTGACTACTTTCCACTTATGGTGTTCATCTAACTCACTGAAATATGACTCCGTCCAGTTGCGATTGTTTCAATGCACTCTTATTGGGAGTGCCACGAAATGGTACATAGAGCTTGATCATTCACGATATTCTTCTTTTGGTGAACTGGAGATGGCCTTCCTTAACCATTTCGAGTTACCTATGAGATACGACGCCGGCACAGAGTTGCTAGCTAATTTCGAGCAGACGACATCGAACCATATCTCGGATCATATTCGAGAGTGGCAACGCCGAAAGAGTCTTATCAAGGTACCTGTCCCACCAGCATTCCTGCTTGAGTGGTTCCTTAAGTATTTAGTTCCGCAATTATCCAAAGACGTCGCGACTTTAGGGGTTTTCTCCGAGGAAGATGCCATCATGAGGGCTCAATAGTTTGAGCTCATCTACTCTCAGTCTGGTCTATTGTACACCATCCTGGCGGATGCACCATGATCGATTCTGGACAAAACCAGACAGAGAGTCGGACCACATGCCGATGGTATAGTTGGTTTGGCACAAACCAAGCCTGCTGAGAAATTGACAAAACAATTGCAACAGTTATCTATACAACACTCAGCGGCCAGCCAGCCTACTGCTTTGGCTGCTCCTCCTACTCAAACGTCGGAAGTACACTCCGTACAGACGACTAACCCAAAGGCCAACCAACAGCACGAGGGGAAGAAAAAACAACACAAGAAGAGTAAGGGGGATAAGAAACCAAATGATAATGCTGGCGAGGGAACCACAGAAAGGAAGAAGGCTAGGTATTCGTGCAACCTATGTGCGGAAGACCACCCTACTCACCTGTGTCCTCGACTTGTGGAGGCCCAAAAGTTTGTCACACAGCAACAACAAGCCATGTTGACTAACCCCTTTCAGCATGGGCAAAATTTAACTCAAGCCTCCGCAAGTACCAGGGGGGGCAGCCAAGAAAACTACCCTCCCCCAAACAATCCATCTTCCGCAAACGTATATATGGTGAAAAGTGACGCTTTCATTACGACTAGAGCACACGATTATAGTAAGCCAAGCGCCTTTGAGAAGGGAAAATAAGCCGAGATCCCATCTCTTCCTCTACAGATCGAGAAGACGTTGGGTGAGACAATCATACGCATCCCAAAAGGTGTGTTTAAGAGGGCTTCTCACAATCCAAATGCAAGGGCCACCCAGAACTACTCTGTGGTGGAAGATTTATCCCAAACCCCTTGTGCTATGTCTTCTTTGGAGGTTCTCCAAAGTTTCCCTACTCAGAGGAAAGCCTTGTTGACTGCTTTAGGCTCTACTGAGACTTGTAACCCAGGTACCATCATGTTAGATACGACTAACTTGAAACCTCATTTACCTTACCACGTCGCGTTTTTGATAGTAGTGGCTCATCCCACGAAAACCTTTACACAAAATATCTTCCGCACGGTGGTAGATGAGGGTGCTTCGACTTGCGTTATGTTGTTAGCATGATGGAAAGCCATCGGTCAACCTGAGTTGTCTCCATCACCTACTCTCCTCACTGCGTTCGATGGTCATTCTTTCCGACCGCATGGCATCATTCCTTCTTTCCCTGTGCAGTTAGGGGGAAAGACCGTGTGCATCAAAGTAGAGGTAGTTGATGCCCCCATCGACTACAATCTATTGTTAGGTCATAGTTGGACTTATGCAATGCAAGCGGTGGTCGCTACAGTTTTCCGAGTCTTACTGTTTCCACATGAATGTTGGATAGTGACTATTGATCAGTTGTCCTTCTCTCGACCTGACCCAGCCTTGGGGGCATCCACAGTTCCCATGGTAGATAATCCTCAAGCCGGTGTCATCAATGTAGGAGTTGGTTTGTTCCCATCTTTGATGGGTACCTTCAATTACCCACCTCCTCAAGGCGATGTCAAGTTTGTATCGACTCACCACAAGGCTGAGATTTTCCATGTTTCGTCGTTCCGCACGACTTACTTTCAGGATCCGTGGATTCTTCCTTTCCCGTTAGACATGATGGATGCGACAGGGCATGTGGGCATGTCTATGCCCTTGTCGGCCGTTGAAGTAGCGTACTCTTTGATCCAGCAAGCTTCAGCTACTCCTAATCCGATTTCCTCAAAAGAGTTGGATCCACTCTTAGAGCCTATCTGGGCTCAGGATTCTCTTGTCAGCACCAATTCGTTAGATTTAGTCTTGCCTTCTGACGAAGCAATAATCAAAGCAATGACTAGTCTGAACAAACCTTGGGAAGATCTTCATCACAGATCCTATTTCCTCCCAGCGTTAAGCTGAATTGAGGCCGAAGAATTCACTATCACCGTGACGGGAGATTAGCCATGTCCCATTAACCTCTTAGCTACACAGGAAATTTATGCTGAGGGAAATATGGCGACTATCACTGCAACCATACCTATCAACATCTCCCAAACCCCTGGCATCATGGAGAATGTCTTCGTCAGAGCGGATTTCTCCCCCGAAGAGATTCAGATTTACACGGATCTTTTCAAAGAGTTCCGCAACATTTTTGCCTGGTCTTACGAAGTGATACCTGACATTGACCCACAAAGTATCGATCATGGGCTACCTTTGTTGTTTTTCAAGCTTGCTTTGAGACCCAAAAGAAACATCCGGCGAGAATGTATTTATGCTTTTCGATCTCATCCGGATTAACTGAGAAAAGTAACCATTATGGAGTCGTCTTTAAGCCCTTTTCAGACTCCTTAAAGATGAAAAGATTATCGAGTGACCTTGTTTCTTCACACTCGTTAAACTGGTCCAGAAGAACATTCCTTAAATGGGTCTCCTTTTAAGCCATTTTTCAGACCCTCTAAACATGAAAAGATTGTTGAGCGATCTTGTGACCTTTCACGCTCATTAAACTGAAATTTGAAGTCACGTCTGTCTGGCTGTAGTTTACCCATTTTTCGGTCCGGATGGTCAACTGTACGAACAAAGGAATACTCTATCGAATTTCGATTCTTTAGAAGAGTATCCTCAGGTATAATTTTATTCCTTTTTCGGGCCTGAGGGACTAAATTTATGAAAAAGAAACCCCCCCGGAGTCCATAGTTAAGCTCTTTTCATACTCCCTAAAATTGAAAAGATTGTCGAGTGACCTTATTCTTTCACACTCGTTAAAACGGTCCAGAAGAATATTCTTGACGGAGTCCATAGTTAAGCTTTTTTCAGACTCCTTAAAATTGAAAAAAATAGCCGAGTGATCTTGTCCTTGTCACACTCGTTAAAATGGTTTTGAATTGACATCTAGTCGGTGCTAGTTTACCCCTTTTTCGAACCAACTAGACTATTGATGAAAAAGGTACCCCAATGGAGTTTCCTTTTATGCTTTTTCAGACTCTCTAAACATGAAAAATCACCGAGCTTCCCTTCTCTAGGCTCGTTAAACTTACATCGAAGGACGTTACCATTGCGTGTTCTATCAACCGCACTTGCATCCTCTACCCATCAGCCTAGTAATAGTTTTCTTTTGCATCTTAACACCTTTGGCCACTGGAGTATTTTTCCCGAGTATTATTTCCTAGAACATCAGTCTTGTCCTTGTTCCTTGAACTTGTATGTTTGCTATGATCGTTCCTCCACTGTAACGTAATATTCCTTTATTCTTTTCAAAATATTCAAAAAGAACAAAAAAATCAAATATACCCCAAAAAGAGGATGGGAAAAGTATTTTCTTTATTGGCAGCATCATGAGTCACCCTTGGATACAGCACATCTGTCCATTTGATTCATCAAACTTTGGGATGTAGTACGACCTTAGGAATATTTGCTCGCTATATTGAGTTGTGTCCTCCACTGTTTGGTTACTCTTCCAAACATATGGAGAGTTTGCATTGCCTCCTGCTTCGTAGACTTATGATTAACAGATATGTTGCCTGAGACTTATCACTTGTCGTGCTATTGTCCAAGGGAAGTTTGTTACTTAGCCTGAGTCGGCCCCTCTACAATATGTCTCTTGTCTGCATACTCGGCCATCCTAAATGTCCAATCAAGTCTTTGATCGAAATCACTGAAGACTTCAGTCTGATCATCAAGATTATCAAGTCCACAACCGACGAGTCGTTGAAGACCTCTGGGTAGTGCAGTCCTACACTCATATTACACTCCTACCCGAGTTTTGAAGATTTTGAATTTGTTGCTCGAGCTCTGAAGTACAACCATCAGGCCAAATCAGCTTCTGAGAGATGGATACTTTCTATGTATATCTTTCTGATTTCGAGATGTAACTCTGATGTGTATTGTTCTTGGCTACTCTTTATAGTTATTTGACATGGATCTACAGTGTATTTGATTGGTAGCCATGGTTCTGATTTATCCCAAGCATGGGTATGCCCGCCTCGGTGAGACATTTGATATTTTTTGCAGACAACACTTCCTGATTCCTGATTCCTGGGCTCATTCATTCAACATATCAGTACAAATTGGTAAAGAATTGGTAATGTATTTCGGCCATCAGATGCTCTTCTGATCTCACACATTAGGGGGCATCTGTTATAACCCTAAATTGCACTATCCATGCTTACCTGGCATCAGGCCACCTCATTGCCCTTCATTGCCAAAGCCATGCTGAACAGACTCCTCAAAAACCTCTCAAATCAAGTAACTCGCGCCCTAACCCACTGTTGGGTGCGTTGGAATGTTGGCAGGCCTTATACTGCACATGTTGGAATGCGGGCTGGCCCACTACAGCCAACGTTTACCTAACAAAGAAAAAAATCAGGAAAGTTTCCGCCGGGACGAAAAGCTTTGGGTCAGTTAACTGGAACTCCTAGCCATGCATGGCCGAGAGTTCGTCTAAAACCCTAGCTCCTTCTAGCCTATAAAAGAAGGGGTAGGGGTACCATTCAAAGGAGGAAAATCATAGCAAAGAAACTCTGCCCAATTTTCGAATCCGTTTTGTCCCAACCCTTTAGCCTTTCCTCAAGCTTTAGGAGAATTCAAGCAAAGCAGTTGGAGGACAAAGAAGAGGAGGAGCCTAGGATCAGGATCGAGGAACGGTGGCCGGTCTCTATAATCATTGTAAGTTGATTCATATTGAGATTAATAAAAAGATACTTTTCCCGTCCCAAATACATGAGTCTTATATGTTTTATTGGATTTATGTTTAATCTCTAACCCTCTAGTAGATCAATAGCACGCATGCATAGTTTTGTCTTGATTGCAGGATCATTTTTTGGAAGGAGCAGCAGCAGCAAGGGGATAAAATCTCAATAGAGGATCTACACCAACTGTCGATAAAAAGGTTAGTTGGTTCTTCCCATGTTTGCATGAGAAAAAGGGTTTGAGGTTTGGGGTAGAAGGTTAAAAGTTATGTCTTAAGGGTCATGATCTGCATGCAAGTTTAAGCCCTAGCTTGCTAGTCCGTAGGGTAGAATAACCCCACAACAAGTAGGAGATGACCCTGCCAACCACGTCATGACTTTCCACTTATGGTGCTCTTCCAATAGCATTATGGATGATTCCATCAGACTATGATTATTTCAATGCACACTCACTGGCCCATCATCTAAATGGTATGTAGATGAAAAATAAGGGTCCCATGCGACTTTCGAGTCCTTGGCCAAAGCATTTTTTACCTTCTTCCAATTACCAATCTTCCATGACAAAGGTCTTGAACTACTCTCTAATTTTAAACAAACCTCAGCCACACATATCGTTGATCACATTCACGAGTGGCGTCGACGACGTAGTTTGTGCAAAGAAGAAACCACCAAACAACAGTGTCTTCACTGGTTTCTCAGATCACTTGTCTCTCTCCTCAGTAAATATGTGGCTTACACATTCCCTCAATCAGAAGAAGAAGCCATCAGTAACGCTTAACAATACAACCTCATCTATTCTCAATCAGGGTACTTGTACTCAGTACTTCCTGATCTCCCAAAACCCATGCCATTCGGCCAAGATAAACCCGGGATGTCTCACTCAATAGACGGATTGATTGGTAACACCATGCACCACAACCCCAACAACCACCAATGTATGGCACACCTCAATATCCACCGACATATGGGGGAACCTCTTATTACTCTCCACCCACTTGTCAACAACCATACCTTGTTGCTCTCCCTCCACCCATCAGTGGGCCACCGCCAGCACCCACAATAAACGCACCTATCCAGACAAGTTCTAGTACCCCCTCTACCTCAGCTTATACTCTAAATACTAGTGAAAGCACCACACCTTCCTATGTACCTTACGAATCATTACCACAAAATAATCAACACTTTCCATTTCCTAGCCCTCCCCAGCCCATGGCTCCACCACAAGGACACCCTCACGCTAGGGTGAATTTTGTTCAACCCTCTCCTGTTTAGAAATATCAAAATTTCGAACAGCTGAATACGGAAAATCCAACCCATCCGTCGAATAATGCCAAAAAGAAAGGAAAAAACCGGAACAATAACAACCCAGGTCAAGGCAGGAATCACCCCCAACATAACCAATCTACTGGGGGCAACCAGAACCAAGGGAATCAGAACCCTCAAGGGGGCAACACAACATACGTTAAGGGAAAAATAATAATAATCTTTGAACCAACTTCCCTTGTGTCCTTTGTGGTGAGTTCGGTCATTATACTCATCATTTGCCCCAAATCGTTGATTTTAAATGGATGAAAGACTCAGTGAATGGACCACATACTCCAGCACCGCCTGCCCCTCAGCAGGCCCCACAACAATACGTGTAACAACCACCCCCATCTGGACTGCAAAACCCCATTCCACACCAGGGTGTGATGAAAACCCAACAGGACGTGCAACCTACCCAATCACAGTTGGGACAGTATCTCAATCCAAACAACCTCATAGATTATACTTTCCTACTCACCAGTGAGGAAGAAGTCCTTCTGCAAACACATAGTCGTCAATACCGTGCACCCACTGAGTCTCCTCCCATTACCCCAGAAACACTCCCAGCATCAATGGGACCGGTTTTGATGATCCATTGCCCTAACGTGGAAACACCGCTTCACATCCCTCACATCCCATTATGCAGGAATGTCCACAACCTGCAGGCTAGGGCGGCTCATAATTATAGTTTGGTCGATGACTTATCATAGTCCCCCGCTGCCATGTTAGTCTTAAAAGTCCTTAAAACTTGTCCCACTCAGTGGAAATCATTACTTTCCACCTTGGGGGCAGTCGACCCTGCAGATACTCAAATCATCACATTTGATCTCGACAGTGGAGAGCCTCGTCTCCTTGCTCTCATCGCTTTTCAAATCCCAGTGAAAATTTGAAACATCACGGTTCATCGGTACATCATCGATGAAGGTGCATCCACATGCTTCAAGTCCAAGTGAGTATGGTAGAAACTTGGTTCCCCCGAACTCATACCATCTACCATTACCTTAAGAGCTTATGACATATGACCATCTTCTCCCAAAGGGCTCTTCCAAAATGTCCCTATAGAACTAGGGGGCAAGACCATTCTCATCGACATTGAAGTTATCGATGCCCCACTCGATTACAGTATCTTGTTCGGTCGTAGCTACATGTACGCTATGAAGGCAGTTGCCTCTTCTGTCTTTCGAACTATGATGTTCCCCCATAATGGGAAGATCATAACAATTGACCAAGTTTCACATTATGAGCCTAACCCTTCTGCCAACATCGATAAAATTCTCCCCCTCATCCACAGTAATTATGAAGCATAGCCACTCATTGAAATGGGTCCCGAAATTTTCAAAGACCCATCATTGTTAGGAACTTACCATGGGGCACCACCTCTCCTTTATCCTTCCAATTAGGTATGTGTCGTATCATCCAAAGGAAATGACCTTGATAATACCCTTCCTCCCAGGGAGGCTTATCTCATACTTGACATCCCACTAGTCACAGAACCCCTCCCTCACGAGCCTCCTGCAAACTCATCGGCTCCACTAGTTCATGATTTCACCTCACCCCAAGGCCATATCCCAGTCTAGGAGACAGTTCCCCAAGCCATTACTCAAATCCCCTTCTTTTACCCTCCACCAGGCGTACAAGCTTTCCAAGTAGCCGTAATGCTTACTCTCCCTAATATGGTGTTGGCAATCCCAGTTTGGTATTTACATCCACTAGAGATGGTTCCTCAACCATCCCTTCCCCACCAAACATAAGGAATCCCAATGACGATTTCCATACTCACTCCCGCCATACCCTCTACACCCCCACTCACTAACCTCCCTGCCACAACTGGGGGCAGGCAAAAGAAGAAGGAGCCCATAGCTCAACTTATGCCATGCGTTCAACCTCCTTGTGTGTTATGTGAGAAAGATGGGCACACAACCAAAAAATGCCCATCTCTATCTAAATTACGTAACCTAATTCAACTCAATCAAACACCATCACCGTTCGTCACTTTAGCACGTACTTCTGCTACCTCCCCTACCTAAAAGTAACAAAGGGCTGTGAATCAAATTCGCTTGCGCCATATGTTCAAAATATGACCATTATACACACCATTTCCCAGTGCTACCTCACTTCCGATAGACGTTAGTAGCAGTACACCAAAGCTTCCAGCACGAACCCAATCCAGTGACATCATCCCCACCAAACATCACTGACATCTATTATGTCACGACTTCAATCAATGAACGTTTGAGATGCCCTTGCTTTCTATGTGAATCCTTAGATCATTTTACATACCAATGTCCTATGATCATTGAATACAGGTGACGCCAATCGACCTTGATTCAACCTCCTGCACCCCTTACAGAATCGATGATTGACCTTACCTCATCACTAGAGATTATTCATGTTATTTCTCCTGAACCAGAAGCACTCCTGCTTCCTCCGTGGTATTTGGATGACTTACATGAGGATTTACCCCCAAATCCCCCCAATTCTCCCGTTCATTTCCCCACATAAATTTTACATCCAACTACCATTAGTACTCCCCAGTACCTTGATATTTGGTTTATGTCAAGTGAACCATCTCAATCTCATTGTGTCATTCCCCCCACTTCTTCATCACCAGAGGATAACCACATGGCGACAGTCACCGATATCACTCTTTACGATCCCTTGTATTCCTAACAATTCTACTGTGACGAGGACATACTTGAGTAATTAACCACCCCCGACTACCCATGGGATGCACTACACCAATAAGCACTCTCAATTCCACAGGAAGCCTTCATGTCTCCTAACCAACACCCCATATACATAGTCGAAACCAAGGATTTTATCCCATCATGGCATATCGACTGGTTCAACAAACCCATCCCTTCCCCTGATTCTTTTGAGGAAGGAAACATGGCCAACATTTCCCCTACCATCAAAATCAATATTTCCATCAGAAATGGAGTTGTCGAGGAAATTACCATTAGCACCGCATGCACCCTTGAAGAAATCACCACCTATAAAACCCTCTTCCAAGAATATCAAGATATTTTTTCCTAGTCATACACAGAGATGTCTGGCCTTGACCCCTCTATTGTCGAACATCGCATAGACACCTGGCCTAATATCACACCAGTGCGCCAAAAACAATGACCGCGACACCCATCCAAAGCAGCGACCATTAAAGCCAAGATTGACAAATTACGAGAGACAGGGTTCATCTACCCCATCACCTATACCTCATGGGTTTCCAACCCTGTACCCGTTAACAAAAAACAAGGCACTATCCGTGTATGCACGAACTTTCGCGATTTCAATCACGCCTATCCCAAAGACAACTTTCCAACACCTTTCATCAATCAAATTATCGACGATTGCATAGGCCACGAGGCTCTATCCTTCATGGATGGTTTCTCTGGTTATAGCCAAATCCTAATCCACCCAACCGATCAATACAAAACCACATTCACCACCCCTTGGGGTACTTTTGCATACCGCGTCATGCCTTTTGGTTTAAAAAATGTTGGGGCAACTTTCCAACGGGCCATGACATATTTTTCACAATCTAGCTCATATCGTCCTCTCATACTTGGATGACCTCACAACTTGATCCAAAAAATGCACCCAACATATTGATGATTTACGCATCATCTTCCAATGGTGTCGTTAGTACAACATCTACTTAAACCCCCTCAAGTGTGTGTTCTGCGTCATTTCCCGATGCCTCCTTAGATTCATTGTTTCCCAAAGTAGTATTACCATGGACCCCCTCAAATTTCAGGCCATCACAGAAATTCCACCCCCCCCTCGGAATTTACGCCAACTCCAGATCCTACAAGGAAAGATAACTTTCTACGGTGATTTGTCCCAAACTATGCCACTCATGCACATGGTTTCCTTCGCTTACTACGCCACGACATCCCATTTCACTGGGATGAACATGCCCAACAAGCGTTCGATGATCTTAAAATGAAACTTTCTAACACCCCTTTAATTAGTTCACCCGACTATAATCGCGACTATATCCTCTACATATCAACATCATTTGTCTTAGTAGCAGGAGTTCTCATTCAAATCGGTGATGATGATCGTGATCATGTCATTTACTACATTAGTAAAAACCTCTCAGGGCCACCCTTGAAGAATCACGAAGAGAAACTAGCCCTCGCAGTCTAGAAACTACGTCATTACATTCTGCTTCACATGGCTAAAGTCATAGAAAATTCCAACCCCATGCAATACTTGCTCATTTGTTGGCAAATTAATGGCAAATTTGCCCGATGGATCGTTATCTTTTAGGAGTATGATCTCAAATTTTCAACACCTAAGAGAAAGAAATCTCTCGTCCTCACCGAACTTGTCATGGGCTTCCCCTCTGATACTACCAGTGCCCCTATCAATACCGACTACCCCGATGAACATCTCTTTTATATCACTTTGGATGATCCTTGGTACGACGACCTCCTCGTCTACCTCCGAACCCAAAATTTTGGTAACCACCTCTCACAAGATGATCGTCATCGTATTCGTCACCAGGCCCCCCTCGATATCTCCTCATCAGAGATATCTTATATTAGCGAGGGGTCAACACCATACTTCGTCGATGCTTGACTATTGATGAGGCTAATAGAGTCATGAACGACTACCATAGCAGCGCATGCAGGGGCCATCTTTCGAGAATGTCCACCGCTTAGAAAATCATCTGAGAAGGTTACTTTTGGCCTACATTGTTTCACAATTGCATTCACGCTGTGAAGCGATGCAATAAATGTCAACTTTACGCCAACAAAGCACAATCCCCACTTGTTCTTCTCCACCCAGTCATTACTGCAGGCCCCTTTTATAAATAGGGCATCGACTTCATGACTTGTAAACCCCCCATCCAGCAATGGACACAAATACATCATCGTCGGGGTCGATTACTTAAAAAAATGGGTTGAATCCATGCCCACCTTCAACAACACCGCTAACACTGCAGCGTGTTTTTTTTTAATCACGTCATATCCCACTTTGGAGTACCACTCCAACTAGTTTTCGATCACGAGAAACATTTCGAGAATGAGATTTTTGTCGAACTCTCATCACGGTTGGGATTCTCCCACAAGTTCGCCTCACCATATTACTCTCATTCTAACAGACAGGTCGAAGCAGTTAACAAGGTCCTAAAGACCATGTTATAGTGCACAGTTAACAAACATAAGACCAATTGGCATCATATGTTATTTTTCACGCTATGGGCTTACTGTACGGTCATGAAAATGGCCATTGGTTTCACACCCTTTCATCTAGTCCATGGGGTTGAGGCCACTCTTCCTATCGAGTGAAAAATTCCCACCTTACGCAACACAATTGAGCTATTACTCGACACTGCTCCAATGGAGCAGCATTTGTTGAACTTAGAGTCAGCCAAAAAATGGTCAAAAGCCACATCTGCACATACAAACAACCAAACAATAGTATCAACATCTATACAAAATACACATGTCATACTATCTCACAAATCAACATATCAAAATCATAAACATACCTCGGTGGTCAAACACCTCCCTCGGAGGTAACACAATATCCGGATCACCCCAGAAATACACTCCACAATACGGATACCGTAGTATGATCTGAGGCATTTGTCGCCACACCTATGCTGCCTCGGCCGTGAAAAAATGGCCACCCTCACCACCACCGTGGTGAACTAAAATCGTCAACCATGGCATCATCCGTGACTCTTGCGCACCAGGTGCACCCAATAAAACTCTAGGGCGCAACATTGATACCCTCTCCAAAAACCAGGCCACCAAGATGGACCCAAAGGCAAAATCCCCTGAGTCCGTAGTCTGACATCTGTCCAACTGCCCTACCATCTTAGCATGCAGCATCAAGCCCCAGGAAAAATTCTCTCCTACCAGTGCCCTCCCCATAATCCTCAGCTGACCACCACTGATCCGCTGAGTCGCAAGGGACCCATATACCCTCACAATCATCATTGCTACACATCGATGAACTAAAGCATCCATAGCCCCGATACTCACTACGGAGCCTGACATAAAGTTCTCTCTAGAATAGTACCTCTGACTGAAGGTAGCCAAATGCCCATCCCCAGGTAACATGGGCTCCACCGGTAGGGGTGTCCCCTGAAAAGAGAGCCCAGTCAGAAAATACACATCCTCCACCACAGTGAAGGCTAGCTGCTCTCCCCACATAATAAAACAATGCAGATCCAGACTCCACATCTGGATCAAAAACTATAGAAGATAATCTTGAGCCTGTATCAATGGGCACTCAAAGAACTTCAACAGCCCACACACTGCCAAAATGGAACGAACCCCCGGCTCCTCAATAGCCACGGCATCCCTCAACTGTGACCAGTCCCGCTCTCTCTAGTGGACCAACATCGTACAAATGATTGCCTGCAACCACATAAATATAGTCCTAGATCAGCCATCTCGAACATAAACACATTAAAATCTCCAAAAAAGATGATTTTTGCACCTATCATCCTTGCCCCCAAGGCACGACTGTTTAACCCACAGGCACGCACATATGCGTGCCTGTTCATCCCACAGGCATTCACATATGCACGCCTATTCACCCCACAGGCGCGCACACATGCATGCCTGTTCATCCCACAGGCGTGCATGTGTGCGCACCTGTCTTCCATACAGAGGAGCCTCCATACGTCCTTGTCACAAACACAGGCATGCATCACAACGGGCTTGTCCACTACACAGTCGCACACCCATGCACAACTGTAGCAAACAGGCGCGCATACCATGCATGCCTTTTTCCCCCCTACAGGAACACCCATGCATGAATATCTGGATAATAGGTGTGCACCTGTGCATGCATATTCTAGATTACCCATGCACTAGGGGGCGCACACCCATAAAAACCCCTGTACGGCCCTCCATACAGGCCCTACCCACAAATTTAAAACCTACTTCTATGTAGGACGATAAGACTACTAACCTGAAGCTCGCTGGACCTAAATCGGCTGCCTCATTCTCTCAGAATCTCCAAATCTCCTCTGAATACCTCTCATCCAATCACTCTAACAACAAGTACAAATGAGGTGGCAATGTGGGCCCTACAACTATATATATCCCTTTTTCACCAAATTTCCAAACCCCATTTCGAGAGCTCCGGGTGTTTGTTTTTCGATCCGTCTTCAGCCATAGGATTAACATCCCATCATCCACATCAAGACAGTCCCTAGGCCATTTTTTATCCTTATCCCCTGGGGCACCATTTTTTTCATACCCCGTCCAGGTACGCATGCTCATGTTCAAAATTATCAAATACATGTTTATATGTTCGATTCTCTTCATATATTGTTCACGTCAGGTATTTGGTTTTCATGTGTGTAGGTACTTGGTCATCATACATCAGCGCAACCCCTTCAGGTATATAATCAACACTGGCATGTAATCATTCCCTCTGAATCTAAATTGCATCTCCAGTCACACCCTCTGAAATTCACCTTAGGGTCCCCATATTTGGCTCTGCAGTACTGCCACCTCCTTTTCATTTTGGGTATTGTCACCCGGTAGCACTCTCCACCACATGAGTTGTCCCATTCATAGAACCCCTTGGCACTTCGACACTCATGTTTTTTTTCAACCCTTTAGGGATGGGAGTCTCGATAGTCTTACATCATGTCGTAAATCAGCCACATACTTCCTCTCCTCATTTTGCTAGCTTTCCCAATGGACTTCCAAGTTATCTCTTCATAGTTCTATTTTGACTGCACCTCCGTAGTATCATTAACCCTCCATGTCATCCACCATCAGTTTGCTCATCCACAAATTTCACTCCATTTCATCTACCTCATACAGAAACCCACCCATGGGGCCCCCAACCTCCACCAGTTCTCTAAGAAAATTGCACCCTAACCAGCCCAACCATATTGCATTAGGGAACCCGTTTTTGTATTTGTACACTCATCCCAAATTATTCTTTATTCATTTGGTACTTGGAAAAAGCCTTTGTTTCTAGCATTTACATATCTTTTTGTTGCCATATTTGGTGACTGTCTTCCTTTTTGGCAAATGCAACCCATGTCACCCTTGGTTGGGGCACTCCTTATCATCTACTCCTATTGACATCGTCCATATACTCTGAGTATCCCACAAGCCATCTACCTCTATTCTCGGAGTTTGTCCACTTTGTCCCGCCTCTGACACAGCTTATCCCCCATCGTGTTGTCCCCCTGACACTCGACCTAGTTGAACGGTTGTGGCCACTTATCCTTCACATATATCCCCAACCAAGGGAAGTCTTGAAGTCTCCACACATCTTGACTTCGTTTATGTACCTCCTCAGTTCCTAACCTCACCTAGTAGATTTCCCGAATCGCTCTCGCTAGTGGACCGACATCATACAAATGATCACCTGCAACCACATAAATACAGTTCTAGATCAACCATCTCGAACATAAACACATTAAAATATTCAAAAAAGATGAGTTTTTCACCCATCAGCCTTGCCCCCAAGGTGCGGCTATTTAACCCACAGGCACACACATATGCACACCTGTTCATCCCATAGGCGTGCACACATGCGCACTTATTCACTCCACAGGTGCGCACACATGCATGCCTATTCATCCCATAGGCACACATGAGTGTGCCCCTGTCCATCATATAGAGGAGCCTCCATGCGCCCCTATCACGGACACAGGTGTGCATCACAACGTGCATGTCCACTACATAGCCGCTCACCCATGCGCAGCTGTAGAAAACAGGTGCGCATACCATGCACGCCTTTTTCCCCCCTACGGGTGCACCCATGCATGAATATCTAGATAATAGGTGTGCACCTGTGTGTGCGTATTTCTAGATTTCCCATGCACTGGGGGGCCCACACCCATAAAAACCCTTGTACAGCCCTTCGTACAGGCCCTTCTCACAAATTGAAAACCTACTTCTATGCAGGATGATAAGACTACTAACCTGAAGCTTGTTGGTCCTCAATTGGCTACCTCGTTCTCCCAGAATATCCAAATCTCCTCTGAATACCTCTCATCCAGTCACTCCAACAACAAGTACAAATGAGGTGGCAATGTGGCCCTACAACTATATATAGCCCTTTTTAGCCAAACTTCCAAACCCCATTCCAAGAGCTCCGGGTGTCCGTTTTTCGATCCGTCCTCAACCACGAGATCAACATCCCGTCATCTACATCAAGACAGTCCTCGGGCCATTTTTTATCCTTAGCCCTTGGGGTGCCATTTTTTTCATACCCCATCCAGGTACACATGCTCATGTTCAAAATTATCAAATACATGTTTGTATGTTCGATTCTCTTCAGATATTTTTCACGTCAGGTATTTGGTTTTCATGTGTGCAGGTACTTGGTCATCATACATCAGTGCAACCCCTTCAAGTATATAATCAACACTGGAATGTAATCATTCCCTCTGAATCTCAATTGCATCTCCAGTCAAACCCTCTAAAATTCACCTTTAGGGTCCCCATATCTTGCTCTACAGTACCGCCACCTCCTTTGCATTTTGGGTACTGTCACCCGGTAGCACTCTCCACCACATGAGTTGGCACATTCATAGCACCCCTTGGCACTTCGACACTCATGTTGATTTTCAACCCTTTAGGGATGGGAGTCCTGATAGTCTTACATCACGTCGTAAATCAACCACATACTCCTTCTCCTCATTTTTCTAGCTTTCCCAATGGACTCCCAAGTTATCTCTTCACGGTTCTATTTTGACTGCACCTCCATAGTATCATTAACCCTCCATGTCATCCACCATCAGTTTTCCCATCCAAAAATTTCCCTCCATTTCATATACCTCATACAGAAACCCACCCATGGGTCCCCCAACCTCCACCAGTTCTCCAAGAAAATTGCGCCCTAACTGACCCAACCATATTGCATTGGGGCACCCGTTTCTGTATTTGTACACTCATCCCAAATTATTCTTTATTCATTTGGTACTTGTAAAAATCCTTTGTTTCCAACATTTACATATCATTTTGTTGCCACCTTTGGTGACCATCTTCCTTTTTGGCAAACGCAACCCATGTCACCATTGGTTGGGGCACTCCTTATCATCTACTCCTATTGCATCGTCCATATACTTCAAGAATCCCACAGGCCATCTACCTCTATTCTCTGAGTTTGTTCACTTTGTCTCACCTCTGACATAGCTTATCCCCCGTCGTGTTGTCACCCTGATACTCAACCTGGTTGAACGGTTGCGGCCACTTATCCTTCCCATATATCCCCAACCAAGGGAAGTCTTGAAGTCTCCATACATCTTGACTTCGTTCATGTACCTCCTCAGTTCCTAACCTCACCTAGTAGATTTCCCGAAGCCCTTTGCTTCTTGGAGTCGCATCCCCCTTTTGTCGACGTCGACACAATTTCCAAAAGGGAAACAGTATCTTAACTCTCATTTCCTTTCCAAAGAGAGGTCTCGGATGGCATAGGGAGAACCATAATTGCTCCCTGTTGTCGTTGACCCCCATAACATTTGACATCAACACTTTCTCATGTTATGGTGGGTCTTACTTTGCGACTATTGCAGTTGTTTCTTATATCCACCGAAGACCTTTGAACTTGGCTGGGCTATCAATGACCACAATATCCGTGATACTTCTTATAGGTATCCTTGCTCATTTTTCAGAGTATGTTCCTCACCAAACTCGTCCTCTGCCTTTATCAGAACCGCCCCTGAGGGCGCTACAGTGATCTACATCAACACACAGTTTCAGTCACTGTATTATCGCTCTTTCTTACAATGACACTCTTAGTAGAAGAAACATTGATGAATTTCGGCTATACGTATGCTCCTAACCTCATCCTTTAGGGGGCATTTGTTATCATTGAAATTTCATCCGCAAATGGTTACAAGAATCCAACATCTTCAAACAATTATGAGGTCACCCATGGACCAAAATTACCAAAAAACATTTCCAAAAGGTCCAAAAACTATACAACCAGTGATAAAATTAAGGTGCGCTATGACTACACAGGGCCAGTGCGCACATGCGTGAACCAGAATTTTGAGTTCCAAAACTAGGACTATTAGGGATTTATTATCTCCAAAATTTTCAGTGAAAGCGGTTTCAAAATCATTCCAACCAGTTATTGAAAATTGTGTTAAAAGAGAAATACAAGCTAGATGCCTTACCTTCAAAGGTGTATGGGAATAGTATGCACATGACATCTTCATGCTCCACGTTCATCAATCTTATAGCAAGAATGAATTTTTTAAAAAGATCTTCTATTGAATCTTTCTTTTTAGGATCAGAGTTACACACGAATTTCTCATGGTGCTTGAGTAAAGGAAGAGTAACTCCTGGAAGTGCAACAACATCCTAACAAAGCCAAGGTTGATTGGTCGATGGGTTGTTACGTTGATTGGAATTTATTCCATCCATATTTCTCAGACTTCCTGGATTATCACATGAGGGTTCTTCCTTGGAGGATTCTCCTTCAAACAGATTCCTGGGGTTATTGGCGGGAGAATCAAGAGGACTAGGTGGTTGGCCATCACTTGGAGACAAACAATCTTCAAAGTTAAGCTAGGAAGGTTCAATTATCCCTTGCAAAACGTTTGTGAGGTGATAATTTTCTCAAGGGTCTTACTAGTTTGGATGGTTTAAAAGTTTCAAAAAAACTTCAAACTTTCAACCAAGAAAGTCTTCAGATATTTATTCTTAAAATTTTTATTTGTATTTATTAAAGTTTCTATTTATTAGCACTTACATTCAAGTTCTCACATGATGATTCTTGAAAAAAATATTTATAATATTAACTTGAGGAGCTTAAGATATCTTTATGTTAATATTAATTTCTTAGTGTTCAAAGTACCTTCCCTAGTATTATTTCCATATCAACAATTTCATTTGATAGCTTCATTATATTCCTTTGTAGGCTCTCCATATATTAGCACTTACATGCAAGTTCTCACATGATGATTCTTGAAAAAAATATTTATAATATTAACTTGTGGAGCTTAAGATATCTTTATGTTAATATTAATTTCTTAGTGTTCGAAGTACCTTCCCTAGTATTATTTTCATATCAACAATTTCATTTGATAGCTTCATTATATTCCTTTGTAGGTTGTCCATATCCGTATCATCTTGATCCTTTTTCTTTGTGGAAGGTTTAGTTAAAAGAAACTTCTTTTCGGTGGATTTCCTTTTTTGAGGGTTTGATCCATGGTTTGATTTTAATATTAGCATATCCTTGTCCACTTTTATAGCTTCTTTGAATGTGTCTCCCAAAGTATCTTTCTCAACTCTCTTTACAAACACTGTCATTAAAACTGGAAGAGCTGAAGTATAAAACTTGATAGATGTACATCTTTAGCAGGTTTAGAAGTGGCAAGGATTTTATTTATTAATGACAGAAATATTTGGTTGAAGTCTTTAATTTTTTCTTTTGAATTTATTTTTATCCTAGAGAGTTTTAAAAATAGGATTGATCATAATTTATCATCTCCAAATGTTTTGGTGAAAGAAATTTCAAAATCATTCTAACTGATTATTGAACCTCGTGTTAAAGATAAATACCAGGTGTATATCTTACCTTCAAATATGTGTGGGATTAGTCTGAACGTGACATATTCATGCTCCATGTTCATCAATCTTACATCAAGAATGAATTTTTTAATATGGTCTTTTGTTGAATCTTTCTTTTCGGGATCAAATTTACATAGAAATTTCTCAAGCTTCTTGGGTAAAGGATTAGTAGGTCATGGAACTACAACAACATCCTGAGAAAGACAATGTTGATTGGTCGATGGGTTGTTAGGTTGATTGAAATTTACTCCATTCATGTTTCTCAAAATTCCTGGATTATCACATGAGGGTTCTTCCTTGGAGGATTCTCCTTCAAAAGGATTATTGGGGGTACCAGGGGGAGAATCGAGAGGATTGGACAATTTGCCACCACCAGGAGACAAATAATATTGAAAGTTAAGCTGGGAAGGGTTGGTTATCCCTTGTAAAACATTTGTGAGGTGATTATTGTGGGATATGATGATTGGGATTTTGACGTCGTTTGATGAGCTTTCGTTGGTTGGTTCTTTGATGATTAATTGTATTTGTCTCTCATATAAGGTGTATTGTAGTGGTTAGAGTCCAATATTTCTCTTCATAGCTTGAGTGAGGATGTCGGATTATTGTAGCAATTGATTGATTTGATCAGGAGTAATATTTGGAAAACGAGGGGTCATCGGATTAGTTCCCAACGCGTTCAGTGGACCCGATAGTTGAGTAGGTGTATGCACAAGGGTTAGTTGGGGATCGAGGGTTTCATTGGGTTTTTTAGACTGAGATTCACTTCGACATGTAGTATTTCTTTGTAGATTGTAATGGGTATGTTTTTTAAATTCTTTGATATCCAATCATCTTGATGGCCCTCCTCCTAGTGCAATTTATGGTGAGGGGTCCAAATGGCCTATTAAGCAGGTAAGGGAAAAAACCTGATGGAAGGTACCAATTGGACCTACTCTCATTTGGAATGACAATTTCTAACCAATATGTGGACATGGTTTCCACTTAAGGGTATCTAATTACAAATATGAGGATAGATTGTCCTCCATAGAATTCTAACTAGAGTTGAATTGAACTATTTACAACTAGATTAAAACTATTCTATTTTAATCATATTCTATTCTATCCTATCATGACTAGGAGGAAATATGTTATTATTTAATGCCTTAAAAATGATAAGAAATCAATGGATATAGTCCACTTCGAGGGAGAAACCTCCTTTTACAGTATATCCAATTCATAATACAATATGAGATGTGATGAGATGTTCCTAAGAATAGGTCTCATTGCTATATATATAAGAGAGAAAGGGTACAATTATAATGAAAGGGTGAAATGAAGGGTTATAACCAACATACAAATATAAGACTAGAAATGTAATAATTCAATATCTAGAGCTTAATAAGGGTTTTTATACATAACGTGGGGCTTTGTCTAGGGATTAACATGCCTCTCCCCTTAAAACAAGTGTTGTCCTTAACACTTGACTAACCATTGATGTTTCTACAAGAAGATCACAACTTCCCATGTCACCTCTTCCACTAGTAGTTTCTTCCATTTTATGAGGTAATTTGCAATTGCTTGATTTCTCATCCGCTTAATCCTTGCTTCCAGGATTTTTTTTGGTCCTAGTATGATTTTACCTTCGTCATTAATATTTTGGACTGATATATTGTTGTCGATGACCTTGTTTATGGAAGAAACCTGGAAGAATATATGTACACATGAACATGGAGGCAACTCCAATTTGTACTCCATGATTCCAATCCTTTACAAAACCTTATAGGCACCATAATATTTGGGTGCAAATTTACTGTCCTTCTTTTGTTTCTAGAGGGACATTTGTTTATATGGTTGTATCCTTAGAAATACCCAATCTCCCACTTCAAATTCCCTTTCACTATGATGTTGATATGTTTGTCGTTTCATCATATTTTGTGCCATAACCAAGTTGTCCTTCAATAGTTTGAGAACCTTTTGTTGGTTCCGTATGTGGTCCTCCACTGCTTGAACCTTTGTATTCCCTTTCAAGGGTGATGTAATGGATGGAGAATGATATCCATAAAGTGATGGAAATGGGGACATTTTTAATAAAGTATGGAAGGATGTGTTGTACCACCATTTTGACAAGGGAAACCACTTGACCCATTATGTCTATTTATCATATGAAAAGAAACAAAGATATCCTTCTAGAAATTTATTCACAATATCAATATAGAGAGATACACCATGAGCTAGTATTATTGACAGTAAAATTAGCTCATAATAATCAATAATAGATTAAAACAAAATATCCATAGTTTCACTCACAAATAGTTGTAGAGTAGATCTATAGCATCACCTTTGTATATAATAGAAATCACAAAATTTTAAGTGCATAAAATAATACACACTGAAATAGATCACATTAAATGAATTCATCAAACATATATAACAAACACATATGTAGAATAGTCCCATACACATCCATAGACATTCATGATTTCAAAATTGCCTTCTTCTTTTTATTTTAACAAATATAATAGTATCATCTGTTTCTAAAATGGGAAAAAGTACCTTCATCTTTGATAGAGATCTCTTTTGTAAGACAAGAGATTCTATTTACATTATGTAATTGCCATCATTCCATATGCTAGTTACACCTTATCGTTTCATATTCTCATATTATGTGCACAATTTAGATTCTATGGGAAAATATACATTATACAACAATTATGAGGCTTTCTTAGAGGCTAAGTCCTCTACATAATCCATCCATGCATGGTATTATTTGGTGATGTATTCTATCTTGCTCATCTTCATCTTCTCAAACTCCAACTCTCAATCACATATTTTGTCTACTACTTCATTTTTCATGTTCTTGTACATTTTGTTTACAAACTCATTTGCAATTGTACTTTGTTTGATTGGCTTCACAGAGTATTTTCTTGGGACATCATTATTGACCTTAGTAATATGCACAATGACCTCCTTGATTTTTTCTCTATTCTCATCCACCTTTTGTATTCTTAATTTTCTTGGCCCCACTTGAGAAAGTTCTTCATTTACTGGCATGCTAAATTGTCCTAGCAGCCCATTTGCAGAATTCCACATCTTGGCACACGATTTATTTGAGAGACTGGTGGTATCATTAACATATTGGCATGATTTTTCCATCCATCCATTATCATCTTATTTTTTCTCTTCTCCTTGTTGGCCAATTGGAACAAAGTTGTAGGGGTTTCTTCGTGTCTTTCCTGCCACTAAATGATCTTGTAAAAGGCATGATCTGCCTCTATGTATTGGCTCTTTATCTCATATAGTTAATAAGAAAGGATAATGATCTCATGCTAATGGTATTGGATTGAATTTAGCTATGTGACGAAACTCTTTTGTGCTTCTCTTAGCTCTTCATTGGCTCTGCACACTTCTTCTCTTACACTGTCTAATGTGTGAGGTTCTTGTTGGATTTCCTTCAAATTCTTCTCCAATTTATGGATCTTCATTCCATACTCAATTACCTTCATTTTCCTTTTCTCAGAAATATCCATCTCTTCCTAGCACTCAACTTTTATTATTTCTTGTTCTTGTGAATGTTCCCTTCTTATTGTTTCTAACTATTCCTTGTGAAATTGTTCAGTTTCAATATCCTGTTGCTTAAACTCATCCTCTAAATTATCCCTTTGGAATTTTGTTTGGTATTCCAATTATTCCACCTTTGCTTTGTAGAGGTCCAATGTGGCACTTAATTCATAGACCAATATTTAATTTCCCCATGGAAATGCACTTAATTATGAGGAATTACCCACGACATTAACTTGAGGAGTTGATCCTATTTTCCATGAGATTGTTTTGTCAGAAGAT
>ML797639.1:120082-132308 GCA_009831015.1 Picea engelmannii
GTCCAATGTGGCACTTAATTCATAGACCAATATTTAATTTCCCCATGGAAATGCACTTAATTATGAGGAATTACCCACGACATTAACTTGAGGAGTTGATCCTATTTTCCATGAGATTGTTTTGTCAGAAGATACTTTTCTAGAGGGGTCTTCACCTCTTTTCCTTTTGGTTGAGATTTTCTCAATTCCTCTCTTTGAATTTTTGTAATAATACTTCCCTGCAACTACCATAACAAATTCTAACTCTATCAATTGAGAAGAATAGGAGAAGTTTCCTAGTATTGAGCTCAGAGGGGTACCAACATGGATAGGTGTATTTATCAGTGTAAGTCCTTTGACAGTGCTAAGACTTGCTCCTCTATTTTTATCATCATCCATTTTCCTTTTATGTTTACTCTCGTCTTTTGTTAATTCTTCTTCCTTATTTCTTATTCCCCTTTTATGTTTTCTTCTTCCTCTTTCTTTTTCATTTACTGCCTTTTCTTTTCTTCTTCAGTTTTGCTTTATCATATTTCCTATGTTATGATTCTTTATTTATCTTTTCTTCTTTTTCCTTTTTCTTCTGTTCTTCCTCTACAACTTTTCAGGTTTCTTATTCCCTTTTCTTTTGCTTGATTTTTTCCATTCTTTTCTTTACTTCCTCCTTCTTCTTCATTTCTTCTTATGCTTCTTTTTGGGCCACATCTTCCATTTTTCTCTTTTCTTTTTCTATTCAGTATCCTTTTGAACTACTTCATCATTTTTCCTCCACTCTCATAATTTGGCTCTTTCCTTGTCCTCCATTTTCCTCTTTGATTCTTACTCTTCCTTCTTTTTTTTTTTTCTTCCTCTACTTTTTTATTAGATTCTTCTTGTTTTTGCTTCTCTCTTTGTTTGATTTTTTCATCTTCCTCCATAGCCTTATTATATCTTTCTTATTCTTTTCTTGCCACTTCTTTCTATCTTTCCTCTTCTGCCTCTTTTTCCTTGGCCAAAAGTGATTCGAACTCTTCC
Source organism: Picea engelmannii (assembly GCA_009831015.1). NCBI lineage: Eukaryota > Viridiplantae > Streptophyta > Pinopsida > Pinales > Pinaceae > Picea > Picea engelmannii. The sequence goes on from ML797639.1 coordinate 121,076, forward strand.
TTATTTATCTTCCTTCTTTCTTCCTCTTCTATGTGTAGTCTTTCTTTGTCTGGTTCATCTTGTACCCTGTTTAATACTTATTCAAAGGATAGGGCCCCTTGGAAAAGATCCTTTGAAATATTCACATCATGTGCATAAACATGTACCAACCCCATAGACTTAATATGATCCCTTACTATAAATGTATTGAACCTGCACATAATAGATCTAGCTAGGAATTGACATACACAGTTGCAAAGAAAATATGAGAAAAGAGAACCGAGAGAGAAAGAATGGAAGAATTCTCATTAACCAAATGAATGAATGATAATTTACACATGATATACTCTGTATAACTCAACTAATGTGCACTGGAGGAGAATCCAATGCACCATAGTGGTGGTATAGAGTGATCTGGACACACACCATCAATTATGGGAGTAAACTGCCACTTAGTCTAGTCTCTTAGTGATCCAGATTATTTTCGACACGAAATGAGAGCGGAGATTTAATAAAGAAATGCACAGAGATATCGCAAATATTCAATAATATAGCATAAATGTATCAGAGATGCAACCATAAACACAGATATACAGTAATACACGATTTCTATTAATGAAATAAATGTACAGAGACTGTAAACATACAGAGTGAAAGACTTGCTAGAATGGTGGTAGCTTATCTCTAAGAAGAGATGTGACAGCTACTCGCATTTGCAAGAAGATGATTACAATGAGGCTCTGAAGGCCTTTTTACAATAAATAGGAATGCCAAAAACCCTAGACATCCAAAAACCTAACCCTAAGAGATGAAGCGCCAAAAGTCATGTGGGCCCCGTTTGGGTAAGTTAGTACATTAACTTCTCGAGGTCATATCTTTTGCATACGATCTCTGTTTTAGGCGTATGATATCCCATTGGAAAGGTATCATCGAGAAGATTCATTTTGGGGCATCAATCATGCCTTTGACTATCATTGAGTTGGGACGATCCTGAAAAACCTTCATTTAGGCCCTCAAAATGGCCTTGTAAGTTAAAACCTTCTAAAAATAGTAAATTGCCAAAATTGCGAGAAAAATATTTTGAGCCAGCCGGAAAAGGTGGGTGGTCACTGATATCCACCTAGATCTCTCAATAATCCGAATTATTTCGACATGAAATGACAGCGGAGATATAATAAAGAAATGTACAAAGATATCTCAGATATCCAGTAATATAAAAGAAATGTATCAGAGATGCAACCATAAACACAAAGATGCAGTAATACACAATTTTCTATTAATGAGTGAAAATGTACAAAGAATGTAAAAATACATAGTGAAAGACTCGCTAGAATGGTGGCAGCTTATATCTGAGAAGAGATGTGATGGCTACTTGAATTCGTAAGAACATGATCTCTACAATGAGGCTCCAAAGCCCTTTTTAACATAAGTAAAATCCAAAAACCTAACCCAAGAAGATGAAAATACAAAAGGTTTACGGGCCCCAATGGGGGTAGTTGATACGTCAACTTCTTGGGGGCGCAACTTTTGCATACGATATCTGTTTGGGCTGCTCTATACACCATTGGAGAGGTCTATCTGGGAATAAATATTTTAGACTGACCCAAGTCAGTGCCTTTGGCATTCTCCTGGGCCCCAAATCCCCAAAAATTTTGTTTAGGGCCTCAAAACGACTCCATAAGTTTGGAACCTGAAAAACTACCAAGATGAAAAAATGTTTTTCGAGCCCAAGGAATAGGTGGGCGGCCATTGATATCCACCTAAATCAATCCTCCCTCCTTAGGAAGAAATGGTCTCCATCGCATTGATTTCTTGGGGGAGAGGGGGAAGCATTTTTTGAATCTAAATTTTGGTGAGTTGCTTGCCTTGCTGGAGATGTTGTGTTGCTTGGTTTGTGGAAGGCTATCATGAACCTGTTGCTGGTAGGGTGGAATCTGTTCAACTAGTCAGGCTACATGAGATGTTTGTGCACAGAAGGAATCTAATTTGCACTTTGTTGCAGTCTTGTTGACCTGCTTCTATCGGATAAAAGGTCCTTGGGTTGAGGCTATAGTGGTTGCAATACCTCATGTTCCCCTTTTGAACAGATTGTGAAGAAGATAAATTTAGTAGTATGAGATACTACCTTGCGACACTATTTAGGTGGAACAATAGTCAGAACTACCTCTGGTATTTTGTAGAGATGACCCCCAGAGAAACAATGACACCTAGGTTCGAGACTCATAAAAAACATGGTGTTTCCACATATATGGATGGCCCAAGAGAACATCATAGAAATCTAGTGGGGAAACATCACATAGTACCTCATCCTTGAAGGGTTGGAGGCTGTATGACAATTGACATTGTTGGCTGACACAAGGAGCTCGTCCCTGGTGAAGCCACTCAATGTTGTATGGTTGTGGGTGTGATGTTTTTAACAATACCAACTGTTTGAAGACCTCTGCTAAGATGAGGCTCTTATGGCGTTTGCTATCAACAAAAAATGCAGTGAGGTCCCCTTCACCCACATCTGTGAATGAAAAAGGTTCTCCCCCTTTTCTAGATCTGATGGTTCTTCTAGTTGAATTGTTGTGATCACGACAATAACAGTGTGATGCAGGAGCATCTCTCCACGCAGCCAGCTAGCTAGCCAACCACGTCAGCGCGCATGCATTCAAATGCTAAAAGGGAGGCGTAGCCTCTTTTAATATTTGTTATGAATGTAATTTAAATGCTTAGGTTGTTAAGCCATGGGAAGCCATGCTTTTATGCAGGTGTTAGGTAGATCATATTTAATGCTATATCGACTGAGATCTAGATCCAGATGTTGGACTAGACAACCATTTATTGTAATTGAATAGGGTAGGTAAAATCCTAGAGGGAAGCGCTCGATTGAGCCCTCAGGTAAAAAGAGATTCTGGTATCTCATTTTGGGTAGTTGAGTTGTAGTTGAAGAGGATCTGTGAGTAGAGAGCAGAAGAGAAGAGCTGAGACCTTGTTACAAGCCATGCTCAGGAACATATTGTAAATACAGGTATTTGCCATTTTAATACAAACAAAGCAGTTTTTCCTACATGTATTCTGTGTTAAATGAATGTCTGTGAGTGTTCCATTATATGCTATGAATGTATGTTGTTATCATGCATTTGCAGGAGTGTGTTTGATTTCAGGGTGGAAGGTCTTTGAGGTTTCATGCCAGGAGGGCGTGACAGAGTACTACGGTCTCTGAATATCAGTGCACTAAGGATGCACTTATGAACACTGTGGGTTCAGAGAAAGATGTGCTGAGGCACAAGAACTGGAGTCAACAACTCAGGAGGAAGACCTTTGAGGTTGCTGAACACCTCAGGAGGCAAGGCTATGTGGGAGAGACAGAGTTGCAGACAAAATCTCTGAGGAGTTCTGTAGAGCTCTGCCAAGTGGGCATTGAGCGTATGCGCTGCGGTGCATTTCAAGGAGAACTCTGCTGAGAGTTGAAGATAGAAACAGAATCACTGAGGATTCTGTGAGAGCTCTGCCAGGTGGGCATCGAGCAAGTGCATAGGTGCACATGATAAGAAGACAAAACCGTTGAGTGTTCTGTGGAAGAGAAGGAACTCTACCAGGAGGGCATCGAGTCAGTGTGCAGGTAGACAGAGCAGAGGAGAGAACTCTTGGAGTTTTGGAGCTGGAGGAAGTATCCACCGAAGGATCTTCACTGGGTTGCTAAACACCCAAAAAGACTCAGCAATTTAGTCGCTTGAGTAGCAGGACAACCAAGAAGGCGTCAATTTCTCCATCTGAGGGAGAGGAAGGACAAAATCCCCAAGGGGTCTGAGTGTTTGTGAAAGCTTAGAAGAGATAGCGCCAGTGTGTGCATGAGAAAAGATCAGGAGGGTCAGCATTCTCATACGCACAGCAGAACTCACAATCATGGATTTCGTGGAGACGAGCTAAAAGGTCGAGGCCTTTGAGAATGTGAAATTCTCCCAAGGCAGAAGAAAGCACAGGAAGCTCTAGAGGAGCATCTACCACCGTTGGATCAGCCAATAGATTCGGGACCGTTGAAGATTTCATGTCCCAAAGGAGCAATATTTCCCATATCGGGGACTTGGACATCGGAGGACAAAAAGGGAAGTCCTTCATCTTCACAAGCGATGAAGAGGCGAGAAGACTAGGAGTCATCCATCTGAGGAGGACAGGTGACAGAGATCGGAAGATCTCGCGAACTTGAAAGTTCGTAGGGTGAGAACCCAAGCATTGGGTACTCCAAGTCAAGAAGATGTGAGGAGCGAGAAGAATGATAGTCGTTGATCCAAGTCAGTCATGGTCGTTGGATTAACCGCGAGATCACCTATCAGGATCTCGTGAGAAAAGTGTCCAAGACTTGGTAATGGGAATCACGAGATTGCGACATGCAATAGCCCGATAGTTATGTCAATAGTGTGGGCCACAGGAGTCGGTGACATGGAAAGGTGACGCAAGATATCGAGGTTTAGCCGCGAAAGTCCCAAGTATTGGACATCAGGATTCGCGATCCTGCGAATTTCAAAATCCCGACAGAAGTGACGGGAGGTGGAAAAGTCAACCTGCACGTGTGTATCGGAGTATCGGTGCATCAGGGTTCAGAGTTCAGAAATTCTATTTGTTGATATCGCGAATAGTGAAACTGCGATAAGAGAAGTCCTTATAGGTACGGGAAAAGGTCAGCGTTGACTAAACCATTGGGTCTCGGGGATTCGAGAGCCCAGCGATCAACAGAGAACTTGCGAGGTTTCGAGTTTCGATTTCCCGATAAGTGAACAGAGGGAATCACGAAGAAGAGAATCTGTGGGAGCCGAAATCCCAATTGGGAAATAGAAGGACCTTGGAGTTCTTCGGGCCGAGAAGAAGAAGAAGATCCTGAGGAAGTGGGCATGCTCTGAGGAGTATGACTGCATTACAGTGGGGTCTGCGTCAATGATCTATCTTTTACCACTATTTTCAGAATCAGATTATGAATCATGGTTTGGCTCCTTCTCTTTGATCTCGGCCACCAATGATTGTTTTGAGTGACATTCATCGGTGTTTTTTCAGGGTATTTTGTGGAAATCGCACCATTTTATGGTGTCCTTATTTGTCTTCCCATGACCCTTCTTTTCCTATGGCTTGGACTGTTTTTCAAGAGACTGTTTGTTAGGGTCATCTTTATCATACTTTGGTTGTTGCGTATTTGCAGACCCAAACTCCCGTTTGTTCTGGTGCTTAAATTTCTGCTTGATTTTAACAACATATCGATAAGCAACACTGAGTGATGAGATGTCCAGAAAATCAATTTTAGTTTGGAAGTATCTATGTAGAGCCCCATGGTATTTCAGAAACAAATGTCATTCGGAGTCTTTGATACCCAGTTTGGTGCACAAGGTATGGAAGGTATTGGTGAACTTCGTAACTGATTGGCCCCTCTCTTGCCATAGTGTGGTCCATCTCATATACTGGTCCTCATAGTTTCCAATAGGGTAATATTGTTCCTTTATCGTGTCCACAAAAAAATCTCCAAGTGGGATCGACCCCATATATTCCAGACTCTTCTGTGGAACTTTTCTCCCAATAATTTTCCCACCAATGTTTTGCATGGGGGAGAGATTTAAGGAGTGCGAAGGTGATCTTTTCCCTGTTGGAAAAATGGTGAGAATTCTCCATCATTTCATCCCTCTATCATGTGAGAGCTTGCTCAAGCAACAGATTAATAGAATCGTCTGCTCTATCATTTCTATTTTATTTAGCCATGGAGGGTTTCTTGGGTGTGTGAGAGAGATTTTCTTCAAGAGAGACAAGATCGAGACCCAACTTTCTATACACAGACCTTGCCGGGGACATGCAATAAAAAAAATGATCAAGAGCAACCTTCTCCAATACCACTAATCCAGATTATTTTCGGCATGAAATGATAATGGAGATATAATAAACAAATGTACAGATATATCTTAGATATCCAATAATATAAAATAAATGTATCATATATGAAACCATAAACACAATGATATAGTAATACACAATTTTCTATTAATAAGCGAAAATGTACAAAGACTATAAAAATACAGAGTGAAAGACTCACTAGAATGGTGGAAGCTTATCTCTGAGAAGAGATGTGATGGCTACTCGCATTTGCAAGAACATGATCCCTATAATGAGGCTCCAAAGGAATTTTTAACATAAGTAAAACAAAAAATCCTAACCCCAGAATTTGAAAATCCAAAAGGTTTGCGGGCCCCGATGGGGGTAGTTGATACATCAACTTCTCTGGGGCGTAACTTTTGCATACTATCTCCATTTGGGGTGCTCGATACACCATTGGAAAATTATAACCAAGAAGAATGATTTTAGATTGTCCTAGGTTAGTGCCTTGAAGAGTCACTTGGGCCCCAAATCCCCAAACAACATCGTTTAGGGCCATAAAATGGCCCCAAAAGTTTGGAACCCAAAAAACTGTTGAAAAACTACCAAGATGGAAAACTATTTTTTGAGCCAGTGGAATAGGTGGGTGGCCATTGATATCCACTTGGATCACTCAGGAAGTTATGAGAGTGAACTACCACCTAGTATGAGTTAACTAATCTCTCAGTCTTTAGTTAACTGACTAAAACAAAGTGAAGTGAAGAGGAGATCGGGGAATCACGAGTAATGTGTTAGTCTAGTGATGATTTCAAGGACAATTTGGATTAGTTGGTGATGATCCCAATGTTGCATGGTGATAATCCCAATGTGGCATCTAGACTCCACTCAACTGATCAAACTGAAGTGTGAACTGAAGATACTATCCTCCCTAAACTATAGGAGATTGGATAATGACTAATAAACATAGGGAAGACCTTAGGAAAAGAAATTTTAGGTGTATGTGAAGTACTCCAACACCCCTCATGATCATCACTATGGTCAAAATAAAGAATGGGTCCTAAAAACAAGGCCATGTTAGGTACTCAAATACAAAATATACACTGAAATAAATGAGGAAAGAGAGAAAACCTAAATGTCGCACTTTGACCGAGGTACCTAGTGACCAAATTTTAGAACATCTACCCAAGTGGCAATTGTGGGCTGCAATTGCAACTTGATCAGATTTTGTGTGGCTATTGGTAAATATCATCGATTCTTTCAGGATATGCCCCCTTTACCCCTCATTATAATTGATTGCTTCATCCTTCACTAGTTTCTCTTATGATGACTTCAGACCCCACTATTGAGTACTATTGGAAGGTCTAGTGCTATTTGAGAGGAAGGACGTTATGTCTTTTAGGACATGAGCATTTGTTTTCTTTGATCCCCCATGGAGAAAAAACCCACGTATCCATATATATTCTTCTTTATCAAAACACTTTATGTAATGATGCACTTCTGATTACATTTGATTTAGATATTGTGTAAAGTTCAAAAATTGTAGCACAATGCTCTTGTTTATTTATCACTCTCACCACCATTTGCACACATCCACTCAGTTAGTCGGACATCATAGGGGACCCACAAAACCCCCATCGTTCCAGATGCTTGATGAACCACCCTCCTATTTTAGGGGGAGTTCCTAGTCTCGCCAACTCATCGACTCCACCTTCTCACACACCTGTGAGTGTCATTGTCTTAGGATTAGCTTTGCTTGGTTCCACCTTACTTGGGTCCAATTCCCAAGTTCCACCTTCCACTCGCTCTCCTTTACATGGAAGCAGGGGGCCAACTTCCTCTCAAGGGAGAAGTACCAACCCACCTAGCCCCCCTCAAGGGTCAGGTTCATAGAACACTCACACCATGGCTTGAACTAATCCTCCACCACCTCTCCAAATGCCATATTTGTCCTCTCTTAACATACCAGATCTAAGCAAACTCACAAATGACCCTATATTGCATGACCCCACATGGCCTGCAATTCCTACCAAACTACCTTCAGATATCCCCAAGTTTGAAGGGAAGGCAAGAGATGACCCTGCCAACCACGTCATGACTTTCCACTTATGGTGCTCTTCCAATATCATTATGGATGATTCCATCCGACTATGATTATTTCAACGCACACTCACTGGCCCATTAGCCAAATGGTATGTAGATGAAAAACCAGGGTCCCATGCAACTTTCAAGTCCTTGGCCAAAGCATTTTTTACCTTCTTCCAATTACCAATCCGCCATGACAAAGGTCTTGAACTACTCTCTAATTTTAAACAAACCTCAACCACACATATCGTTGATCACATTCATGAGTGGCATCGACGACGTAGTTTGTGCAAAGTAGAAACCACCAAACAATAGTGTCTTTACTGGTTTCTCAGATCAGTTGTCTCTCTCCTCAGTAAATATGTGGCTTCCACCTTCCCTCAATCAGAAGAAGAAGCCATCAGTAAGGCTCAACAATATGACCTCATCTATTCTCAATCAGGGTACTTGTACATAGTACTTCCTGATCTCCCAAAACCCATGCCATTCGGCCAAGATAAACCCAGGATGTCTCACTCAGCAGACGGATTGCTTGGTAACACCACGCACCATAACCCCAACAACCACCAATGTATGGCACACCTCAATATCCACCGACATATGGGGGAACCTCTTATTACTCTCCACCCACTTATCAACAACCATACCTTGTTTCTCTCCCTCCACCCATTAGTGGGCCACCGCCAACACCCATAATACACCCACCTATCCAGGCAAGTTTTGGTACCCCCTCTACCTCAGCGTATACTATGAATACTAGTGAAAGCACCATGCCTTCCTATGCACCTTGCGGATCATTACCACAAAATAATCCGCACTTTCCATTTCGCATCCCTCCCCAGCCCATGGCTCCACCACAAGGACACCCTCACGCTAGGGTGAATTTTGTTCAACCCTCTCTCATTCAACAATATCAAGATTTCGAATAACTGAATATGAAAATCCAACCCATCCGTCGAATAATGCCAAAAAGAAAGGAAAAAATCGAAACAATAACAACCCAGGTCAAGGCAGGAATCACCCCCAACATAACCAACCTACTGGGGACAACCATAACCAAGGGAATCATAACCCTCAAGGGGGAAACAACAATAGACGTCAAGGGAAAAATAACAATAATCTTCTAACCAACTTCACTTGTGTCCTTTGCGGTGATTTTGGTCATTATACTCATCATTCCCCCAAATCATTGATTTTAAATGGATGAAAGACTTGGTGAATGGACCACATACTCCAGCACCGCCTGCCCCTTAGTAAGCCCCACAATAATACGTGTAACAACCACCCCCAACCATGCTGAAAAACCCCATTCCACACCAGGGTGTGATGAAAATCCAACAGGACGTGCAACCTACACAATCACAGTTGGGATAGTATCTCAATCCAAACAACCTCACAGATTGTACTATCCTACTCACCAGTGAGGAAGAAGTCCTTCTGCAAACATGTAGTCGTCAATACCGTGCACTCAATGAGTCTCCTCCCATTCCCCCAAAAACACTCCCAGCATCAACGGGACCCCTTTTGATGATCCCTCTCCCTGGCGTGGAAACACCTCTTCGCATCCCTCGGATCCCATTATGCAAGAATGTCCACAACCTGCAGGCTAGGGCAGCTCATAATTATAGTTTGGTCGATAAATTATCACAATCCCCAGCTGCCATGTCAGTCTTAAAAGTCCTTCAAACTTGTCCCACTCAGTGGAAATCATTACTTTCTGCCTTGGGTGCAATCAACTTTGCAGATACTCAACTCATCACATTTGATCTCGAACCCCTTAGGGATAGTCGCAGAACCCCTCCCTCACGAGCCTCCTGCAAACTCATTGGCTTCACTAGTTCACGATTTCACCTCACCCCAAGGCCATCTCCCAGTCTGGGAGACAGTTCCCCAAGACATTACTCAAATCCCCTTCTTTTACCCTCCACCAGGCGTACAAGATTTCCAAGTAGCCACAACGCTTACTCTCCTTAATATGGTGTTGGAAATCCCAGTTTGGTATTTACATCCACCAGAGATGGTTCCTCAACCATCCCTTCCCCGCCAAACAGAAGGAATCCCAATGATGATTTCCATACTCACTCCCACCATACCCTCTACACCCCCACTCACTAACCTCCCTTCCACAACTAGGGGCATGAGAAAGAAGGAGCCCATAGCAACCTCCCCTACCCTAAAGTAACAAAGGGCTGCGAATCAAATTCACTTGTTGATCTGGATTATTTTCGGTACAAAATGAGAGCAGAGATATAATAAAGAAATGCACAGAGATATCGTGTATATCCAGTAATATAACAGAAATATATCAGAGATACAACCATAAACACAGAGATACAGTAATACACGATTTCTATTAATAAAATAAATGTACAGAGACTGTAAAAATACAGAGTGAAAGACTCGCTAGAATGGTGGCAGCTTATCTCTGAGAAGAGATGTGAAGGCTACCATTCTAGCGAGTCTTTCACTCTATATTTTTACAGTCTCTGTACATTTATTTCATTAATAGAAATCGCGTATTACTGTATCTCTGTGTTTATGGTTGTATCTCTGATATATTTATGTTATATTACTGTATATACACGATATCTATGTGCATTTCTTTATTATATCTCCGCTCTCATTTCGTACCGAAAATAATCCGGATCAGTGGTATCAGAGCAGGCTGCTCTTGTTCTTTTTTTTCAGTGCATGTCCCCGACGAGGTCCAAGTATAGCAAGTTGGGTCTCAAGCTTGTCTCTCTTGAGGACAATCACTCTTGCACACCCAAGAAACCCTCAATGGCAGAAGAAAAGAAAAACGATGGAGCAGATGATCCTATCAGTCTGTTGCTTGAGCAAGCTCTCACGCGACAGAGGGACGAAATGATGGAGAATTTTTCCCACATCCTTCAACGCCCGCCAATAGCTTCAGGTGCATCTTCATCAAGCGACCAATTTGGAGGCACCTCACCTTTCAAGGTACAGATTAATTTTTATATTCCCGTATTTGAAGGTCAAATAGATGCAGATGCCCTAGATAAATGGTTAAATCTGCTAGAAGGTTATTTCTCTGTTCATAATTTTTCAGACAAGGAAAAGATCACCTTCGCACTCCTTAAGGCACTCCCCCTTGTCAAACATTGGTGGGAAACTTACTAGGAGCAGAGTTCCACAGAGGAGTCTGGAATATATGGGGCCGAACCCACTTGGGATTTTTTTGTGGATGCGGTAAAGGAACAATACTACCCTATTGGAAACTATGAGGAACAATACATGAGATGGACCACACTGCGACAAGAGAGGGGCCAAGCAGTTCCAGAGTTCACCAATACCTTCCATACCTTGCGCACTAAGC